>NMUG010000648.1:0-21048 GCA_002855965.1 Monotropa hypopitys | reverse complement strand
TTATGGAAATAAATATGCAGGTTGGACTATGATTACAACATGTAAGAAGCTGAGAAATTTATGATGAAGCATAATTATTGCTATTGAAATTTAGGCCTTTTGAGCCATATATTGACTATGGATCTAATCTTTCAAGAATGATAATGTTAATCCATGAAACTTATACTGTGGTATATAGTGATTCATTCTAGCTTTTTAGCTTATGCGTTTTACAAAAACTATTTCAGGTCAAGAGGAAGGATGAGCTGGCAATAACATGTCATTGGGATTTTTTAAAGAATTTTTGTATTATTGTACTTTTCTTGTACTGGATTTATGAGCCTGATGATGTACTCATGATGTATTAATAAGAACTATGCATTGCTCTAGTTTTTGGTTCACACACTTCCGCATATTTATATTGTTAATAAATTCCTTGACTCTTTATCTTATGACTTTAGCGAGCTTGCTCGTTGATCGGTCATGTACTCATCCTATAAATAGGATGGGTCGTGATAGACGTGGTATCAGAGCACGAGTTGATGAATTTCTAAACAAGCCAGAGCCAGGAAGCAAGGCACGCACTTAGAATACAATACGATATCTTGGAGATGAATTACCTTGGAGATGCATGCTAATATAGGAAATACTTATGCCACGAGTTTTATAGCTATGTTTAGCAGCGACTCTAATCTCTCTAGCAATGATGATTACTCTAGTGACGATTCCTATGGTCACCATGAATTTGGACCTCAAGGAGTAATTCCTTTAGAAGAAGATGTGATGGAAGCAAGGCTTATCGAGGATGCTTCGCACATAGCTTGCAGCATTGTGACTCAGGTTGCATATATGAATATACATCGCACTGAGATGCAGATTCGGGCCATGATTGCCTATCGTCTTAGGCTCAGAGAGCAGGCTTGCTCTGTGGCCAGAGAATGGATTCCACAATAGAGTCTTGATGACATATTCATGATAGCCCTGCATCACCTTGATGACGATGAAGAGGTAGCTGAAGAAGAATTGGAACCAGAGGAAGATCCTCGGGAAGAAGACATGGTAATAGAAGAAGAAGACTTCAATTCAGATCTACAAACAGGAGATGGTCTAGTCGACGTTCCCCTCATCTTTGATGAAGACTTTGATCTTGAGGAAAACCTAGAAATAATCCATCAATAATGGATTTTACTTCCTTATGAATGACCTAGTGCTCAGATAATGAGTGATGGGCTAGTCGCGATATCCGGAGTATTTTTGTTGTGTACCGGACACATTTATGCAATTATGTTTTTCTTACATTATGCCAAAAGTATTTCCATCTTTTGATTAAAATATTTCTTTATAAGAATGGTTAATACACGAGCATATGGTTAAGAGCATCACGAAATTGCTGAATTACGTAATATGGTGCGGACGTTAGCCGGAACCATCCAAGCTCAGCAAATCACGATTGAACAGATGTGCCATCGGTAAGAACTAGTGGTTGAGCTGCCAATGAATCATGATGACGAAGAAGATAATCCTACACAACAGATTCATAACGTTGCGGATGTGAAGGAGTTCCTTACACTCAAACCTCCTACTTTTCCTGAAGGGATGGATCCTATCAAGGCAAACAAATGTGTTGCAGAGTTAGAGAAAAATGTTTATCTTCTCCGATGCACAGACCTACAGAAAATTGAAATCGCGTCATACCTATTAGTAGGCGAAGCCAACAGATGGTGGAATTTGAAGAGTGTTGATGAACCCAACATGTCTTAGGAAAGTTTTCTAGAGAATTTTCGAGAGAAGTTTATGCCTCGAGCCATGAAAAATGCAAAAAGGATGGAGTTTGAAAACTTAAAACAATGAGGAGCAATGACTGTGGCCGATTACGAAGCAGATTTCACAAATCTTGCTGTCTACACACCGTACCTAGTTGCAAACGATGACATGAAGGCCCGAAAGTTTGAAGAAAGGCTTAAGCACGAAATAAAAAAATTATTCGTCCTTTTCAACTACCTACGTATGCTGAAGTTCTTGACAGAGCCATCCTAGTAGAACAAGATGTTGATGAGGCTAGGCGATTTAATGAAAGAAAGAGGAATCAGAATCAAGGAGGGACTAGTCATTCAAAAAAGGCAAACTTTGGGAGAAACTACCAAAAAAATCAGAAGGGAAGAAACACCAACCAAGGCAGAAGTCGAATTGTCCCAAGTGCGGGAAGAATCGTGAAGGAGAATGCTTGTAACACCCTTGAAATTTTAAACCATTTTTTTTAAAGAACATAAACAAGGATACAAGAGTATTAATAAAAGTCTAAGAGCATAATGATTCATCCCCATACAATAGTACATGATCCACATCACACATCACATGAGTTTAAGAAAAGGTACAAGTCCGGTGTTATCCTTACACAACATGAATTACTAAAAAAGGAAATGAAATACAAGTCCATATGTTGGACACATGCTCCAACGCCCATCCCATAATGCTTGAACTCCACCAAGCTATGCTATCGGCTCCTTCCCTAAAAAGAAGAGGGTTAGACCACACCTAGTAGGAAATTCCAAACAAGTAATTCATATGATTGAATACATGAAAAGTAAGAAAGATGTATGTATAGAAGTTAAGCATAATATTGAAGTGTGACTCCAAGCAAAAGATAGGTGTTTCTCCAAGATTTCCCATATATTGCTCATTCCCATTTCCATCATTCCACAATGTTCCAATTAATAGAATTCATCAAGATTTATGAGTTTCGGCTAATTTCGCGCTAGCCGCTCGTCAACAAGCTAACCGACAATTTTCCTCGTATTCCCCGACTCGACGGGAAGGGCCAGACAACCCTCCATTGCGCAATATCGTGAGTGCTCGCACTAGCCACTCAAGGTAACCCAGCTACCCGAATCATTTAGCCAACTCAATTCCCACAATTGTTCATTTATGATTTGAATAATGGCCAAAGGCCTAATTTCCATAATGTACATAGATTCCCGCATATCATAGTGAACAATAGCCCTTGAATTTATGTATTTAGGTCCCAATTGGATTTTCCCTAAATTTCCCATACTTAGTCAAACTCTAGGTTTTCAATAAAATTGGGGCTTTGATTTACAAACAAGGATTAGTGAAATTAAAGCCTTAAGGGACCCAAATACATGTCAATTGACTACCTCTAACAAGATTAAGACAACAAATCAAACTATACTTGACCCTACACAAACATTATCTCTACTTACACAAAATCATGGGGATTTTGAGATGTATAACAAAGATATGAATAGACAAGCTTAGAATCCCGTACCTTAGGAAGAAGATGCTCACAACCCTTGACTCGAAGCTCTACACACCACCACAAGTGAGGACCACCACTGCGTAGCTCTTGGAATCCTCTTCAAGGTTAATGAAGAGTAAAATCTTCAAAACCCACTTGAAGATGTGTAATTTTTAGAGAGAAGATAGAGATTGAGAGAGATAGGGTTTGAGGGAGGTAGAGAGAGTATAACCTGTCAAATGATAGGTTTTTCGGAGTGATTTTGATATATAAATGACCCTATGAAGTTCCCAAAGTACCCCTCCTAAATCTGCAGAAAATCTACAAAAATACACGCGCCAACCGGTCGGGGCAAAATGGTCGACCGGTCGGGACCAAGTTCTTATGCCCGTTGTTGAAGACCGACTGGTCGGGGATATTTGGTGTACCGGTCGGGAGAAAGAAATAAATTAAAATCCGAGAGACTGCCAAACCGCGACCGATCGGCAGTTTTACGTGTACCGGTCAGGAAGAACAAAAATGCTGATTTTCTAAAGTTTGTCCTCCAAGCGCACTCCGGACAAGGTTTCGATGATTCCTCAACGATCAATACGCGCAAAACTTCTAATTACTATACGGATTATTATACGATAATTTTAAAATGAGATTATAAATAAATCTAAAAAATTTGGAGTGTGACAAACTCCCCCTCTTATAAGAATTTTGTCCTCAAAATTTACTAAACGAAATGCAAAGAAAAATAATCAAAACGGTTACCTTATTTGAAAAGCACAGGATACTTCTCCATCATCTCTTCACGAGTCTCCCGAGTCACTTCCTCTAAGTCGTGGTTCCTCCAAAGGACATTCACTACAGCAATCGTCTTTCCCCGCAATATCTTCTCTTGTGTATCCAAGATACATATCGGTTGTTCTTCGTACGAAACGTTTTCTTCTAACCTAACGTAGACCAATCCAAGACATGCGAAGGATCCGTCTCATATTTCTGAAGCATGGAAACATGAAAAACATCGTGGATGTTCGAAAGCGTATACGGTAACGCCAAACGGTAAGCCACTTCCCCAACTTTCTCAACAATATCGAACGGACCAATAAAACGTGGTGCAAGTTTCCCCTTCTTCCCAAAACGAGATGTCCCTCGACGCGGTGACACCTTTAAGAAAACATGATCACCCACCTCGAAGGTCAAAGGACGATGACGATTATCTGCGTAGCTTTTGTATCTACTCTGAGCTGCTAACAACTTCTGACGGATCTTCTTCACTTGCTAAGTGACTAATTGTA
This sequence comes from Monotropa hypopitys, assembly GCA_002855965.1. Taxonomy (NCBI): domain Eukaryota; kingdom Viridiplantae; phylum Streptophyta; class Magnoliopsida; order Ericales; family Ericaceae; genus Monotropa; species Monotropa hypopitys. The sequence goes on along the minus strand of NMUG010000648.1, from coordinate 16,530 downwards.
CACTCTTCGGTCCCATCACTGTAGAATCTCCAACTTCGGTCCAACAAACCGGTGATCGACATGGACGGCCATACAAAGCCTCGAACGGTGCCATACCAATGCTGGATTGGTAACTATTGTTGTATGCAAATTCGAATAACGGTAAGCACTCCCACCAACTACTAAGGTAGTCCAAAACGCAAGCTCGTAGCATGTCCTCCAAAATTTGAATAGTACGCTCCAATTGCCCATCGGTTTGCGGATGAAAAGTGGTACTGAAATGCAAATCGGTACCGTAAACCTTCTGCAAGCTCCTCTAAAAATGAGATGTGAAGCGCGGATCACGATCGGACACAATAGACAAAGATGCTCCATGGAGACGAATAATCTCACGGATGTACAAACGGCTCAAAGAATCCACAGACTGCGATACACAAATCGGCAAGAAATGAGCAGATTTGGTCAATCTGTCGACAACAACCCAAATAGCATCTTTCCCATCCTACGATCTCGGTAAACCCGATACGAAATCCATTATGACATGATCCCACTTCCACTCTGGCACTGGTAACGGCTGCAACAATCGTGCTGGACGCTGGTGCTCGGCTTTAACTTGCTGGCAAGTCAAACACCTCATCATGAACAATACAATATCTTTTCTCATTCCTGGCCACCAAAACTGACGACGAACTGAATGATACATCTTATCGCCACCCGGATGCACTGCAAAAGGCGAGTGATGAAATTTATGAAGAATTTCCTGTCGGTACTAGAAGTCTCCCTTTGAAACGAACACTACCATCTTCGAATATGGCCCAACCAAGTGGAGCCTCACCATCCAAACATCTAGAATGAGCTCTCAAAGCCTCCTCATCAGTCGCTTGTGCCTCAATCACACGTCGAGATAAATCAGAATGAACGGTCAAGTCACACAAAGTTGCACCTCCTCCAAAGTCTTCGGCATGCAAAACGAAATCACCCAATCCCGAAACGCTCTTCCAATCATACATAGTCAAGTGAGCTAGGTGGCACGACCTACGACTCAAGGCATCCGCAACAACATTGGCTTTCCCCGAGTGATACTGAAGCTCGAAATCGTAATCTTTAAGGTGCTCCATCTATCGACGTTGCCTCAAATTGAGCTCTTTCAGCGTAAACAGGTACTTGAGACTTTTGTGATCTGAAAATACCTCGAACGTTTCACCGTACAAGTAATTTTCCAACTCTTCAAAGCAAAAATGATAGCGGCAAGCTCCAAATCATGCGTAGGATAATTTCTTTCATGCGTCTTTAGCTGTCTGGAACCATACGCGACTAATTTTCCACCTTGTATAATAACACAACCCAAACCTTCCCGTGATGCATCATAATAAACAAAATAACCCACTCCTCTCTCCGGCACAATCAGAATAGGTGATGAAGTCAAACGGCCCTTCAACTCCTCAAAAGCGGCCTCACAAGCATCGTCCCACACAAAATGAATATTTTTTCGCGTCAACCAAGTCATAGGAGCGGCAATGCGGGAAAAGTCAAGAACAAATCGATGGTAGTAACCGGCAAGACCCAAGAAGCTGCGAACCTCGAACACATTAGTTGGCCTCGACCATGTGATAATAGCATCAATCTTTGCTGGATCCACTGAAACTCTCTCTTGGGATACGACATGACCCAAGAATTTGACCTCCAACAACCAAAACTCGTATTTACTAAGCTTGGCATAAAGTTGGTGCTCCCTCAAAAGCTCAAGAACAATACGAAGATGCTCGCCATGTTCCTCAGAAGTAGCTGAATAGACCAAGATGTCGTCAACGAATACCACAACGAACTGATCTAAGTAAGGACGGAAAATACAATTCATCAAATCCATGAACGTAGATGGCGCGTTGGTTAGCCCAAACGGCATGACTACAAACTCGAAGTGACCATAGCGGGTACGGAAGGCGGTCTTAGGAATGTCCTCCTTGCGAATACGAAGCTGATGGTAGCTCGGCCTTAAGTCGATCTTAGATAAGCAAGTTGACCCTTGCAACTGGTCGAAGAGATCATCTATCCTCGGCATAGGATAACAGTTCTTAACAGTATCCTCGGCATAGGATAACGGTTCTTAACAGTGATACGGTTTAACTTCCTATAATCGATACACAAACGAAGAGTTCCATCTTTATTTTTAGCAAACAACGCAGGTGCTCCCCAAGTAGAAGAACTCGGACGAATAAAGCCTAACTTAAACAACTCCTCTATCTGGGACTTCAACTCCCTTAGCTCAACTGGTGCAAATCGATACGGAGGAACGGATATAGGTGCAGATCCAGGATGAAGATCAATAGAGAACTCAACGTCTTTAATAGGAGGTAAGCCCGACAATTCTTCAGGAAAGACATCCGGAAAGTCACTAACCACGAACGGCAACTCGATACGACCCGACATGTCATCATCTAGCGCTAAGCTAGCGAGCAAATAATAAATCGATGAAGACTCCTTTGGATCAAGAAAAGCTGAAACAACAGACTCTCGAGGATCTCCCATAAAATAGAAATATTCCCCATTCGCATCACGAATAATAACTCGGCAACGATAGCAATCGATAATGGCATGATGAGAAGACAACCAATTCATACCCAATATAAGATCGAAACCCACCATATCAAGAACAATAAAGTCGAAAGTGAATCATCGGTCTGCAATGATCATCTCACACTGACGGCAAATATAACTCAACGGAATGCGACCTCCAACCGGTGACTCAACTACAAGAAGAGGATCAAACACCTCCAACTCTAAACCCAAAGCTAACACAAAGGAGAATGCCAAAAAAGAATGTGACGCGTCCGAATCAATAAGAACATATGCCCAAGAATAGTAAATAAGAATCATACCGCACACAACAGAAGTTTTTGGCGCCTCTGTAGCAATCGGTTGCTTTACCACTGGAACTGCATAGACTCGTCCCTGTGTCATCTGCGTCTGACCTGCTCCACTACGTTGACAAGAAGACTGGTCTGGCCCCGATGGGCCTCTCCTAACAAACCGAGACCCTTGACTGGATGGTGCAAGAGCTCGCTGGAACTGCTGCTACTGCTGAGTCTGGCGGGGCTGCTGAACTGAGCCCGCCTCACTACGCTCATTTCCCTTGGCAGGACATGCCTTGGAGATGTGACCAGATTGGCCACAATCAAAGCAAGACACCTGAGGACAGTCAGCGCGAAGATGCCCTGGATGGTTGCACTTATAACACACAATCTCTGCACGATAAGAAATACCCACATGATGCGACGGTGCTGGTGGCCTCTGCCCCTTCTGGAAACGGGATGGCTCACGGAACCTCTTCTTGCTAAAACTGCCTGATGAACTGCTCGACCCCAAATACTGATTTCTGTGCTCCCAAACTTTCACCTCTTTGACCGACTCGCTCTTTGATTCAATCAATCTGGCGCACTCCACCAAGTCTGCATAAATCCGAATGCGATGACCTACAACAAGACACTGAATAGTGGGATGTAAGCCTTTCTCAAACCACTTGCATTTCTTCTCCTCAGTGTTTACCCAATCATGGGAAAACCTCGACAATGACTGGAATTTGGTAGCATACTGATTCACCGACATCGACCCATGTTCTAGCTTCTCAAACTGCTCATGCAACTTATCCCTGAAAGGACTCCGAGAAATACTGACTCTCAAACAAAGACTCAAAGTCGGCCCACAACATGCCAACAAGAGGATCAATAATGGCCTGAGGGTTAGCACCCCCAAGCACTCTCATAGCATCGCGCCTGCCATCCACCAGAGTAGACCACCATTCACTGGCCTCGCCAATGAGCTGAAAGGAAGCAAGAGAAATCCGAATCTTGTGGTCGCCGATCTCCAACATCTCAAAAATCTTTTTCACCTCTGTTAGCCAATGATTTTCCTCGATAGGATCAACTTCGCCATTGAACTTTGGAGGGTCCATGCGGCGAAACTCGCGAAGCGCATCTGAAAGACGGTTACCGGCCTGATCTCTAGCTACGGCCACACCTCTAATAGCCTCTACCACTGCCATCACGATCTCGCGAATGAACTGCCATGCATTGGCCAGTCCTTCGAGGATAACCCCTTCGGCCTGAACTACGTCGGGAAACTCCCCATGTTGCCCATTCACTTCCTCACTGCTCGCGTCAGGAATTTCAACTCCACGGCGTCCACGACCCCTATTTCCTACATGACGTCCGGCCATTTTCTAGAGACCAGAAGAATGACAATCATCAAAGGATGAAATTGAATAACCATCTCAATGAACAAGGAGAGTACTAGATACAACGTAGAAGCAGTGATAAACCCGACAAAGACTTCGACGCAAGAGTACTCAACCTACACTTACTTGGAATTTAAAAAGAATTAACATCTTTCATACCCCACACACACTTCAAGATTTTTAAAATAACTCGTAGGTTCAACAATTAGTATTAATGCCTTAACTTCATGCAATGCACACACAAGCAATCATATGCAATGTAAATTTTTAACCCAAACCCGATGCACCCATGTAGGACTATTTGTCCTCTTCCAATGTCCTAAGTTTTCGCAATCTTTTACTTTGATACCAACTGTAACACCCTTGAAATTTTAAACCATTTTTTTAAAGAACATAAACAAGGATACAAGAGTATTAATAAAAGTCTAAGAGCATAATGATTCATCCCCATAAAATAGTACATGATCCACATCACACATCACATGAGTTTAAGAAAAGGTACAAGTCTGGGTGTTATCCTTACACAACATGAATTACTAAAAAAGAAATGAAATACAAGTCCATATGTTGGACACATGCTCCAATGCCCATCCCAAAATGCTTGAACTCCACCAAGTTATGCTATCGGCTCCTTCCCTAAAAAGAAGAGGGTTAGGCCACGCCTAGTAGGAAATCACAAACAAATAATTCATATGATTGAATACACGAAAAGTAAAAAAGATGCATGCATAGAAGTTAAGCATAATATTGAAGTGTGACTCCAAGCAAAAGATAGGTGTTTCTCCAAGATTTCCCATATATTGCTCATTCTCATTTCCATCATTCCACAATGTTCCAATTAATAGAATTCATCAAGATTTATGAGTTTCGGCTAATTTCGCGCTAGCCGCTCATCAACAAGCTAACCGACAATTTTCCTCATATTCCCCGACTCGACGGGAAGGGCCAGGCAACCCTCTATTGCGTAATGTCGTGAGTGCTCGCACTAGCCACTCAAGGTAACCCAGCTACCCGAATCATTTAGCCAACTCAATTCCCATAATTGTTCATTCATGATTTGAATAATGGCCAAAGGCCTAATCTCCACAATGTACATAGATTCCCGCATATCATAGTGAACAATAGCCCTTGAATTTCATGTATTTAGGTCCCAATTGGATTTTCCCTAAATTTCCCATACTTAGTCAAAATCTAGGTTTTCAATAAAATTGGGGCTTTTGATTTAAAAATAAGGATTCGTAAAATTAAAGCCTTAAGGGACCCAAATACATATAAATTGACTACCTCTAACAAGATTAAGACAACAAATCAAACTATACTTGACCATACACAAACATTATCCATACTTGCATAAAATTATGGGGATTTTGAGATGTATAACAAAGATATGAATAGACAAGCTTAGAATCCCCTACCTTAGGAAGAAGATGCTCATAACCCATGACTCGAAGCTCTACACACCACCACAAGCGAGGACCACCACCACGTAGCTCTTGGAATCCTCTTCAAGGTTAATAAAGAGTAAAATCTTCAAAACCCACTTGAAGATGTGTAATTTTTAGAGAGAAGATAGAGATTGAGAGAGATAGGGTTTGAGGGGGGTAGAGAGAGAGTATAACCTGTCAAATGATAGGTTTTTCGGAGTGATTTTGATATATAAACGACCCTATGAAGTTCCCAAAGTACCCATCCTAAATCTGCAAAAAAATCTGCAAAAATACACGCACCGACCGGTCAGGGCAAAATGGTCGACCGGATGGGACCAAGTTCTTGTGCCCGCTGCTAAAGACCGACCGGTCAGGGATATTTGGTGTACCGGTCGGGAGGAAGAAAAAAAATTAAAATCCGAGAGACTGCCAAACCGCGATCGGTTGGCAGTTTTACGTGTACCAGTCGGGAAGAACAAAAATGCTGATTTTCTAAAGTTTGTCCTCCAAGCGCACTCCGGACAAGGTTTCGACGATTCCTCAACGATCAATATGCGCAAAACTTCTAATTACTATACGGATTATTATACGATAATTTTAAATTGAGATTATAAATAAATCTAAAATTTTTGGAGTGTGATAATGCTGGACAAGAGGGCCTACGGTGTGCTATGTATGTGGTCAAGAGGGATATTAAAAAAATGTGTATCCCAATACACTTCCACTCACTGGAGCGAATGATGTACCTGTCGGGAACCCAAGGAATGATACTAATCAAGGCAACCTAAATCAGAGACAAAGAAGGGCATTTGTTATTGTTCCAGGTGATCCCAGAAATGATGAGGGGATCATAGTAGGTATAATTTTTATCTGTGGACTTCCTACATATGCACTATTTGATTCTGGATCTACACATTCCTTTATTTCTGCGATGCATGCCGGACAGATTGATAGAATTTCTGAACCATTAGATTATGATCATTTGGTATCACAACCCACGAGTAAGGGAGTCTTATGCTCAATAGTTTTGAGAAACTGTGAGGCTGTTATTGGGGGAGTATCAATGCTTGTGGACTTGATTCCCTTAGCCATGACACATTTTGATGTGATAATTGGTATAGATTGGCTATCCAAGTTTAATGTGAAAATTGATTGTGCTTCGAAGTTTATTACCTTTGAAGAGCCCAAAGGTGGGGAGACACAACTTAAAGGGGAAAGGGTTATTACACCACCATGTTTTGTTTTAGTAGCAAAAGCTCGCCGACGTTTGCAGAAAGGTTGTCAGGGATATCTCTGTAGTATCTCTACAACCTTAGCAAAAGATTCCGCAGTGGCCGATATTCCAATAGTTCAGGATTTCACCGATGTATTTCCTGAAGAATTGCAAGGAATACCAATCGACCAAGAAATAGATTTCTCTATTGATATCATACCCGGTTCTCAACCGATATCCAAAGTACCTTATCGTATGGCGATGACTAAACTCAAAGAATTGAAGATCCAACTGCAAGATTTGAAAGACAAGAATTTTATCAAACTAAACTCATCACCATGGGGAGCACCAGTGTTATTCGTCAAGAACAAAAATGGGACTATGCGGTTATGCATTGACTATAGGGAGCTGAACAAGATTACGATCAAGAACAAGTATCCATTACCACGTATCGACGACTTATTCGATCAGTTGCAGGGAGCACAAGTATTTTCAAAGATCGACTTACGCTCAAGATATCACCAGCTAAAAGACAGAGCAGAAGATGTAGAGAAGACTTACTTTCGTACCAGATATGGCCACTAAGAATTCCTAGTCATGCCATTCGGAGTGACCAACGTATCAGCAGCATTCATGGATCTCATAAATCAAATCTTCACCAATTATCTCGACGATTTCGTGATCGTATTCATCGATGACATTCTGGTCTACTCGAAAAGCAAGGAGTAACATGCAACTCATTTGGCAATGGTTCTACAAATTCTACGAAAGAAGAAGCTTTATGCAAAATTCAGCAAATGTGAATTTTGGCTCGAGAGTGTTCATTTTCTTGGACACATTATCAATAAAGAAGGCATTTTAGTGGATACTCAAAAGATTGAAGCCATGATCAAATGGCCAGCACCAACCTCGGTGACCAAAGTTCGTAGCTTTCTTGGACTTGCTGGATATTATCGACGCTTTATCAAAGACTTTTCAAGAATTGCAGTACCAATGAAGGAGCTTACACGTAAAGGAGAACCTTTCATTTGGACTCAAGAGCGTGAAGAATGTTTCCAAGAATTAAACAAGAGGCTTACGATAGCACCAGTATTAGCTTTACCCAATGGAGAAGAAAAGTTTACAGTCTACAGCGATGCTTCACATAAAGGATTGGGATGCATTCTGATGCAAGATGGGAAGGTGATTGCTTACACTTTGTGACAATTGAAGATGCACGAGAAAAACTATCCTACACATGACTTGGAGCTTGCAGCAGTCATTTTTGCGATTAAAATATGGCGCCACTATTTGTATGGAGTTACTTGCAATGTCTTCACCGATCATAAGAGCTTAAAATATGTCTTTTCCCAGGAGGAACTAAACCTCAGGCAACGCAGATAGCTGGAACTCATGAAGGACTATGATCTCAATATTCAGTATCACCCCGGAAAGGCTAATGTAGTAGCAGACGCTCTCAGCAGGAAGTCGAAGAAATTGTATCTAATGCACCTTGCGACAACGATCATAGAACCATCAATTCTTGAAGAAATCAAGCAACTGCAGATGAAAGATCCCAAGTTAAAGAAGATTTGAGAAAGCATCAACTACCAAGGGGACTTTACTTTTCAAGATGGCACTCTTAGATTCAGAAGCCGAATATGCGTATCTGACAAAGAAGAAATCAAACGGAAGATTATGGATCAAGGCCATAAGTCAAAACTTACAATTCATCCAGGGCAGATGAAGATGTATCAAGATTTAAAGAAATCATACTGGTGGATGGGAATGAAGAAAGGCATAGCGGATTACGTCAGCAGATGTTTGGAGTGTCAGCAAGTAAAAGCAATGCGACAGAGACCACCTGGATTACTTTAACCCTTGCCAATTTCGAAATGGAAATGGGAAGATATCACGATGGATTATGTTATCGGATTTTCATGATCAATCAAAGGCAATAACTCGATATGGGTCATAGTCGATCGATTGACCAAGTCAGCAGACTTTATTCTGATCAAGAATACGTACTCAATAGACCAAATGGCATCTACTTACCTACGAGAGATTATTCAACTTCACGGAACACCCATATCTAATACGTCAGATAGAGATCCACGTTTTGTGTCTAGATTCTGGAAAGCACTTCAGAAAGCAATGGGAACAATGCTCAATTTTAGCACATCTTTTTATCCACAAACGGACAGGTAGTCAGAGAGAACAATTTAGACTTTAGAAGATCTTCTATGAGCATGCATGTTGGAATTTCAAGGAAGATGGGAGGAACATTAACCAATGGCAGAATTCGCTTACAATGATAGTTATCAAGCAAGTATCGGAATATCACCTTTTGAAGCTCTGTACAGGAGAAAATGCAGATCACCATCATGCTGGACAGAAGCTGGGGAAGAAGAACTCACTGGACCAGAAATATTACAAGAAACGATAGATAAGAGATCGGCTAAAAATAGCTCAAGATTGCCAGAAGAGTTATGCAGATTCACGAAGAAGAGAAATTGAATTCCAAGAAGGAGAAAAGGTATTCCTAAAGGTGTCACCTATGAAGGGTGTTACCAGATTTGGAAAGAGAGGAAAGCTTAATCCTCGTTAATTGGGCCTTTTGAAATTCTTGAGAGAATTGGACCAGTTGCTTACCAATTAACATTAACACCGGAACTAGCCAATGTCCACGATGCATTTCATATATCGATTCTTCGGTAGTACATCTCAGATCCATCGCATGTTTTGATTCAGCCATCAATCGAGATCGAGAAGAATCTATCTTACGAAGAGCGACCAATCAAAATCCTAGACCGTCAGGAGAAGCGATTAAGGAACAAAGTGATCCCGTTAGTCAAAGTTTGGTGGGAGAACCAATCTGGCAATAAAGCTAACTGGGATAAAGAGAGCGATATGCATTAGAAATATCCACAGCTGTTTATATGAGGTATAAGACTTACTTAAGAATGCATCTATGTTCATTTATTCCTTATTTTAAGTTTTAAGACAAACTTCTTTAAAGTTGGGGAGGATGTGAGACCCCGACCCTAGAAAATATTAAATAGAAATATTTAATTGTGCAAATATGAATTTTTGGAGATTTATTTAGATTAATTTGAATATTAGTTAAGCCTTGAGCTCATAGAAATGGAAAAGAATTAAATTTTGGGGCCTAAGTGAAAGAGAAACAAAGTCCGGGAGCCCGATTGAGCTCTGACGCGCACTATAGTGGCTCAGCTGTTAGGTACGGCCACGTGGAGGTACGGCCACATCAGTTTGGTCGTGTGGCAGCTCGGCCATATGAACAGGCCATGTGGACGACCACCCTATCAAGAAAGACAAGGAAATTGTTGTGGCCTGAGGTAAGCCAAGCTAGGGGCCAAGAAAGTGTGGCGTCACACAACACTCCGACAAAAGAAGTCAAAGTCATACGGCTAAATGGGCTGAATTCAGCAAGCTACCATCCAATGTTGGACGGCCAAGTGGGACCACTTTTCACAGCCGTTTTGTGTCTGCCATAGTCTAAATTATTATTCTTGCCCTTCATCTGTAAATATCACTCACATTCCCTCCGTTTTGTACACCGCCAACTGAGAGCAAGTATACTCTCCGTTTCTCTCTCTAGAAACTATGTTCGAAGTCCTAATGACTCGACTGAGTCTCAAACCTTCATTATAAGAGCTTGGCAAGCTCATTTCTTGCACTCTGGTGTTCAGTAATACATCTACCGCACAGCCAATTATCAAAGTATTGTTCGGCAACTCTTGGCCATATGATCGAACCACCCAGAACCATTCATTCAGCTTCAAACTTTTATTGTTAGCTCGGCATTCACTCTCTCAGTCATCAAAATCCTCAACTTAGCTCAGCAAAGCTCTACTTCATCCAAGAAGTTCGACAGGAACCTTGTTCACATCAGAATCTGCTCAGAAAAGTCATTTAAGCTCAGATCATTTGACCTTCGATACATTAAACTCTGGCCAAAGGTATAATTGCTATTTAAATAAATTCATGTTCGGCAAAGGCTTTAGAATGCTAAATTGTTGTTCGGAAGACTTGAATTTAAGACTTGCCTTGATAATCTTACTATGGCACACTCATCCAGAGTTTGGCCTTACACTGTTAACATTATACCATTTTTGTGCGGCCATTCTTTTTGGTTCAGCTCGGCAGAGATTGTGCTTGGCCAAATGAGCTCTGTCGCACAACCATTTGTTCTCTGTTCGGCAAAGCTAGTAGTTGGCTAGGACTTTGCTCAGACACCATTATTTAGGTCAGCCAAACCATATTCAAGGCTAGCCGTACTCTCATACCTGTGTTGATTGATTGAACATCATTACTGTCCGAAGCAAATTGTGCTACAGCAGAAGAGCAGTCCGTTCTTTGACCAAATCAACTCGGCTAGAACCTCAGTTGTTCGGGCAGTTGGCCCAAGATCCTTGGAATTTATTTTCGATCATTTTTTACCTATAACCGACTTAAATAGAACCTTGAAAATCTGTATTCCCACTCTGCACAAAATAGTGTCCGGACCAAAGTGTAGCAGCTCGGCAATAGGTCAGTCGGCTGTACTTTAGCTCGGCAGAACATTGTTTAGCAAACCTGAGTCTCTGCCAAGTCTAACAGCTCAGTAAGAGACCATCGGCTGAATAAATCCTCGGGAAAATAGTGAGCCCTGAGCATGTGACCTCCTGAGACCAGACCACTGAGCTTCGGTCATTTGAGCCTTCAACAAACTTTGCTTCGGCCAAAGCTTAGCTCGACAATCTTTTGGGCAGTAAATTTACTTCGCTAGAATATTAAGATGTGATGTATTATCCAAATTTGGGCTAAGCTTTCATTAAGGATAAAAGATCTAGAAGCTTAAGGAAGTCTTGAATTCAGGTGAATCTCTATATACCATTTTACTCGTACATTTTCAAGTGCTTTTCCTTTAAAATTATGTTATGGTTATTGAACCAAGAATGCTATGTTATTTCCAAGAATTTTGAAAATATGAAATATACACAAACCATCATTTTCATATGGATGAACAAGATGAAACTGTTGTTTTGATGTACTGTTATTATGAGGAAAACAACAAAAGTCTATACGACATGGATTATAATGAAATTATGTAAGAATGAAATTGAAATGGAGATGAACTGAAAATAAGATGCTCATACGACAAAAGCCAAAATTTGAGCTGATTATTAATATGCTTATATGACAGAAGCATAAGGCATAGATATGAAAATGAATATGCTTATAGTATACAATCATAGTGTCATAATGAACGCTTATACGACACAAGCGAGGCAAATGAAATGAATTGATTGAATCATGAGCCTATACGACAAAGGCCAAAAATTCTAAGTAATTAAATTGCAGATTATAAAAATAAATATGCAGGTTGGACTATCATTACAGCAAGTAAGAAGCTGAAAATTTTATGATGAAGCATAATTATTGTTATTGAAATTTAGGCCTTTTGAGCCATATGTTGACTATGGATCTAATCTTTCAGAAATGATATTGTTAATCCATAAAACTTGTACTGTGGTATATAGTGATTTATTCTAGCTTTTTAGCTTATGCGTTTTACAAAAACCATTTCAGGTCAAGAGGAAGGATGAGCTGGCAATAGCATGTCATTGGAATTTTTTGAATACTTTTTGTATTATTGTACTTTTGTTGTACTAGCTTTATGAGCTTGATGATGTACTCAAGATGTATTAATAAGAACTATGCACTACTCTGGTTTTTTGTTCACACGCTTCTTCATATTTATATTGTTAAGAAATTCCTCGACTCTTTATTTTAGGCCTTTAGCGAGCTTGCTCGTTGTCCGGTCATGTGCTCATCATATGAACAGTATAAGTCGTGATAACAAACACATATATATATATATATGGTTGAAAAACTCCACCTTTGAGAGAGATAGGATGAACTCTAGGAGAGAGTTTTGCTCCAAATACGAAACCAAAATTGTAGATGCGTAGAGCACGTGCCGAGAATCGATGTTAATGAAGGCTTCAAGGTTCAAAGACCTCTAGGTTGGGAGAGAGAGAAGAGAGAAGTGGGGAGAGAGAGAGAAATTCAGGACAGAGAGAGAGTGTCTGTGTATGTTAAGTGTTTAAGGGTGTAAAGACGTTTAGGGTTAAAAGATAGTATATATATATCATCCCCAAATATCAATCCCCAAAATGCCCTTAATGGGTTGCATTTCGATATACACCATGTGTATATCGATATGCAACAAGCTGGGGAGAAGACAGAACCCTTGTATTTCAATATACACCTCAAGGTATATATCGAAATATACTCCATGCGTTTGGGCCAAACCTTTGGATTTCAATATACACCCCAAGTGTATATCGAAATGCAAAAAAGAAGAGGGGAGGTAGAACCTTTATATATCGATATGCACCAAAGGTGCATATTGAAATGCACACAAACAGAAGGCAGGGGCCACCTATTTTGATATACACCTAATGTATATATCGAAATGCAAAAAGAGAAGGGGGAATCAGAGGGACAACATTTCGATATGCATCCCTCAATGCATATCAAAATGCATAAGGTGTAGAACCACCCGAACACTTTGCATATCAAAATGTAGTGTTTGGGGGGTCCTATATATCGAAATGCAGGGGAAGGAAGAAGATAATGCGACAAATTGAAATGTGTTTGCCAAATGGACGTGCCAAACACCCAAACGTACACAAACATTATCAAAACATTTCCCGAGCATACTAAGCTTCCCATAAACCAAAGGCAAGCCTCGGAAAGGCTCAGGAATCACCAAAATCCATATTATTTCGAAAGGAGATTTACCAAAATTATATAAAAATATAGGAAACATACGGAAAATCCAATATATTTTCTGGAATGTGACAGGTTTCCTCCAAATCCCCATGGATTTGGAGTTAGAGAGGAGAGAAGTGAGAGAGAAGAGAGTGAGAGATAGAGATACGACTGGAGAGAGAGAGAGGAGACGGGTTAAGACTGTATGTGTATGAGTGTTGTGAGTGTATAAGTGTTAGGGTTGAGAGAAGAGGGTATATGAATGAGTCTCAAAACCCATTCCCAAATTTTCCCTTAATGAGGTATACATCAGTCTGGCAGAGAAGAATAAGGGTACATATTGATATGCATCTCTTGTGCATATCAAAATGCAATGAAGGCTTGCGGACCAGAGGACCCATATTTCGATATACACCCTCATGTGTGTATCGAAATGAAGGCAAGAAAGTGTAGATCACAGAGATTGTATATCGATATCCACCCCATATGTATATCGAAATGCAATCAAATGTTCAAGACAACATGCCTATATTTTGATATACACCTCAGGTGTATATCGAAATGCTTTTAAGGGGAGGCTGACCAGAGAGTATGCATTTCGATATGCATCCCATGTGCATATAAAAATGCATTCAAATGAAGTGCCACCAGCACACTTGCATATCGAAATGCAGGTGAATGGGTGGTTCATGCATATCGAAATGTATGGGGGAATGGGAAACGAACATATCGAAATATGTATTTGCCAAATGAATGTGGCAAACACCCAAACATCAACCAACACCTCCAAATCTATTCTCGAACATATCAAACCTCATGCTACCCAAAGACAAGTCTCGGAAGGACCCGAATAACAATGAATCCGAGATACTACCAAAGGAGTATATTGAAAAAATTCATAGAATATCCATAATTTACGAGAATAAGAAATATAAATTCCTGAACCGTTACATCAAGAGTAGCATGATACTAATATTTGGGTTAGAAGAGGATTTGAGAAGTTTGGCCAGTGATCTTTGATACCGATATTATAATGTATCATGATATCGATATCCGGGAGTTAGAGTTGTCGGGGTGGTTGAGTAGAGGACTAGGATACCAGTATCCTGGTGTTGGTGATATCGACATCTGGGATTTTTTGGGATATCGGTATCATGAAACATTGTGATATCGATATCAGGTTTCTTTGTAGCTATGGAGTTTTGATTAGAGAGACATGATATGGATATCATGGTGTCATGATATCGATATCTGGTCAGTCGGCAGAATTTTTTTTACTTCAAGGATTATGTTTAAGTGAGGGCTTTTTAGTCATTATAATGGCCCCAAGCGGTTTCTAAGTGCCCTAATTCATATTAAGGGTTGCATTAGGAAGTCATTAGCCCCATTATCTCATTCCATCTTAGAGAGAGAAAGAGATGCTTTAGAGAGACATAGAGAAAGGAGACCGTTTTGACAAAATCTCAAGGTTTTGAAGAGTTTTGGGCTGATTTGAATCAATCCTTGCTTATAGAGATTCTAATACCTGGTAATATGCATGTTTTACTCAATATTCTCTTGGATTCCTCTATTTAATGCATGTTTTCATTCGGGAATCTCATGTATAAACTCATATGTTGGTGTATGGCATGCCTAGTGTTTGGATCTACGAATTCCATGTAACGTTTTGCATGAAATTGCATGTGTGGTTATATAATTTAAATTTCCTTTTAAGTCATGTGAAATTGGTGGTGTAAAGGTGGTTAGATTCGATTTTCCCCATTGGGTTTTTCATATATATGTGTGTATATGTAACACCCGACTAAGAAAATTCATATGCAAATTAAATTTAAGTGAGTTTGATTTATTAATTTCATGCTTAGATTGAGTAATTTGCATGTTATTGAAGTTTTTATGCATATATGATTAATGTTTGATCATACACTAAAGATGAGGAGTTAGAAATATTTAAGGGTTTCAAAATACTTATTCTCTGGGTTTTGGCCAAATCAATCTTTATATTTCGAAATACAAGATTATGGAAGGAATGGATATCGAATTAGGAGATCAATGGTTAAACCTATTTTGGTACAACATGCTTATATTTCAAAATAGGGAAAGGATATACCCATGTATATCGAAATATGTAGCTCTGTTGAGAATTCTTTTGGACCAGTTTGAAGATATTTTAAAATAAGGTAGAGATGGCATTCGAAATATGCATTCCTTGTAGAAATCAATTTGTCTAGATTAACTATATTTCGATATAGAGGAGTTGGCAATAGACATATGAGTCCTCTGTAGAATAACACTTGGTCCAGAATGAGTCGATTTTGAAATAGAACAAGCAATCAATCGATATGATAATATACAGATGTCATATAGAATTGAGTCGGTGGAATTTGTATCGTTATACTATTAATAAAATCAATCGATGAACTTGATTTCCAAGTTCATTCACACATAGAAATTCCCAGAAAAACATCCAAAGAGAACACCCAGACAAGAAAAAAACTCATGAATTCAATTGAAGTGGGTGTTGGGGAAATTTGGTGTTATAATGTAGATCGAAGCTTCTAATTTCAATTAATCAAGTAAGTATTACATGAATCGCATATTTTTATGCAAAAGTGGGTTTATGTTTCGAATGATTAAGTAAATTGAATCTAATTGAGTTTTAAATCTCCTATGCAAGGTTATAGTATGAGTATTGTCCATAGAACTCAAAAGTGGTGTTAGATTTCCGTTTGTAGTCATTGTATGCATGAATTAAAAATGTAGGAGATGATGAATAATATTTCCATGGAGTCTTCGAGATTTGTATTTGGAGCTGTATTTCGAAATGAGGGTTATCTATATTTCGAAATATAGCAGGTGAAGAAGGCTATATCGATATGTGAATAGGGATGAGGGAAAATGTAACGATCCAAATTTCGAAA
>NMUG010000647.1:0-21062 GCA_002855965.1 Monotropa hypopitys | reverse complement strand
CCCCGAGATTAATAATAGAGTAAGGAAGAAACGGGCATAACTTTCATTGTATAACTCCAAATGACAATTGTAATATACCATTGGAAAGATATCGCCGAAACGCATCCAATGGAAGACAGTTATACCATGAATTTTAATTAAAAAAATACTTTGAAACTCTGGGAATGAATACCTATGGTCCAAAACAAAAGTAGGGATAAAACCTAGATTTTAGACCAAGGATAACCATAAAACCTAACGCCAACATTCTAAGGAACTTAGGATCAAAAGATTTTCATGGAAAATATGAGATCCTAAGGACGAGGACATGAAATGAACTAGTGAGGAATGGAATAACTAATGGAACAAGAATTAGACCAAAAAGAATACTTTACCAAATGAAGTATCGGTCGATCCACGAACCTCTAGACAATGAAACATGCTTCAAATTTGTTGCCGATGAGTTCCATCACATCTTCATGGCTCGGGAAGTGGAGCATCTAACTAAGCTACCCCAAACCAAAATAAAAAGAAGAAGGATACAACCTACCTTCTACGTTCCGGAAAATAGCCAACACAGAAAAACGGTAACACACTCCTTCCTTCGAGGCTTCTATCATAATTTTCCTTTTCTCCTCTTATCTGAAAAAGAGCGATGAAAAAAAATTTATATATTCAGCATCATCACGATAGTTCGATGATCAAAGAAAATCGCTACCCCGTTACGCAAATAAAAAGGGAGATTCTACAAAAGATCCCTCCTCCTTCTCTCTCTGAATTCTTCAGCCTCTCCTCCTAAACGGAAGTGCTCACGTTCGTTAAAAAGCATCAGAACTTAGTCGAGAAGCCTATGTCTTGGTGAAGTCTAAAATTTTGACCATTGTCAAAAAAAATCCAGTATAGTTACAAACCTAAGAAGGAAAACTATGGCAAAAATGGAAAAGCCCAGCATGGTTAAAACCCGAAAGGGAACCTTGGCAAAATAAATGGGATAAATCCGGTGTAGTCAAAACCCGAGAGGGGGCTATAGCAAAAATGGATCAATCCAGTACGGTTAAAACCCGAGAGGGAACCGTAGCAAAATTGGAACAAAAAATCAAAGGCATCTAGCATAATCATCACCCGAAAGGGGGTTAGGTCAAAAATGGATAAAGAAAAAGCCGACAAAACACACACGCACAAGATCATTCTCCAAAACCAGCTAAGCCGACAGAACACATACGGGCAACAGTTGAAGTCAGAACCGATGTCTGCATAATAATCGGCCTTCCGAAGAAATAGTTTCTCTGAAGATCCGGTTCGATTTGTCCTAAGCAGCTTGTCATTTCACGTGTTAAAAATTGCAAAAACAATTTTCAAAGAAAGGATGAACCTAGGTTTCCACCTTCGATTAATCGATCGGGCCTTATTCACCAAATTATTCAAGTTGATTAACTTCGATTGAGTATCAATCTCCCTTTTCAGAAAAGCATACGTGTTCGAGAATATATTTACTTATTTGATAAAGATTGCAGATAGTAGAAATATTCTCATACATCAAAAAAAGAAGTACAATGACATTGCATAACTGAAAAAGAAATACAGAATGCAAATATGCTGATCATCGCAGGTCCTCCCATGAGAACGCATCCAGCAAGCCCAGCAAAGCCTGGCACATCTCTCTATATCGAGTGGTCAATGTGGTACCAGTCACAGCGCCCGATCTATCAACCTCTAACAAGCAGCAGAGCATCCGTATCAATGTGTGCAGCTGAGCCATATCTAGATAACCGCCCAGGAACAGATACTCCATGGAGGCAAAACTAGACCGTAAGCTCTCTACATCATGGAAGTAAAATCCCCTCTCTCTAGCCAAGCGCCGACGAGCCGCACGCAGTCTGAGGTGCGACCTCCGGATCTCAACAAGTGATCTGTGATATGATCTAGTCAGGGTGTCAAAATCCTCTTGCATCCAATCTCTATCATCGTCAAGATCACCGATACAATCATAAGACTCATCAACTAACTGGTCAAGGTCTTCCACCTCGTGTAAGAGCCTGCTGATCTTCTCTAGCTGAGCCTCATGCCGCTAAGTCGCATGTTGTAACGAATCCTCCAAACTAGCCATTGTGCTGGTGGAACTAGCCGAAGCTCTAGCATCGGCAAGGTCTCGCTGCAAACTGCCTGTAGCAACCTCCATGCTAGATAACTGCAGGGACAAATGATCGACATCTCGCTGTAGAGAATCTCGCTCCCTGGTAAAAGAACGGGTCTGCCGGACAACCGTGTCTCTTTCACCTGTCATTTGTGTATGCCGAGAATGTGACTGTATCATCTCTAAAGTGTAGCTCGAAGTCTGCAATGCTAGACATGATGACCACTGTGGTAGCAGAAAGCTGTTCAAGTAAACCGAAAAAGTGGCTACTATGCCAGCCTGACGACTAATCTCCCCATTAAGCCAATGCAGATAGGACTCCGAGACACCGGGACTATCGCTGGTCTGAATGGATGAAATTAAAATCCATTGAGCCCATAGAGCAGAAGCCTCCCCAATCAGCGGATGTGCCATATCATTGGCAAAATTAAAGTGATATCTGCTACTGTCAAATGGTAAAGTAGAAGCCAGGACATCCTGGTAAAGCCCGAACTGTCTAAGGACGCGGCATCCATGATACGGTACCACGCCATACAAACCAACCAGCGGCAGAAAGGACAAGCCTAGCCCATGAATAGTCACTACACGTGTCATAGCACTGAAAATGCCGATGTCCCATACAATGGTGTCCGGTATAATGCTATCTAATGCCACAATGCAAGCATCCAACTGCTGAGGGATGCGCGGTATATCAATGATATGTTCAACCAAAAATTGCAAGGGCATGTCCGAAAACCATTTAGGATGGGATGAATGACTTTTGAATATATGGGCGACAAGCCATACATACAGCAACTCAACACCGATGCAGACACGGGAATCATGATATAGTAAATACAGAGTCAGTCCTCTGTATGTCTCCGCTAAAATCGCTGGAATGATGGTATGTCCCTCAATCACAGCATCAACCCAGAAAACCACCCGCAGATCCAACTGCCCATCATACCTCGGGAAGAATAACCCCGCCAGTAATATAAATGCGAAGGCACAGATGCGCCTACGGAAACCTGCACCACTGTCAGGAAGCCAGGCAAAATCAGCCCCACATGGATCATAGTAAGCCTCATCGCCAAATAAACTCCACAGAAAGTCGGGTCACATAGTCAGAATCCCGTCAATATCATCACAGATCAGCGAGGTCTTCTTCAGACCAATCAAAGCATAGAAAGAAGTCTGGGCATTCTTGATAGGGAATATGCATGCCACAGTCTCCAGAGACGACTGCATCCTCAGAACAAACAACGTAGGAGTCATCTCATGATAGCCAAAGTGGAACAGACTTAGAGTTGGTATCCAATATCTCACAACAGCCAACAGAAAGTCAGGGGCGACGTAAACGGTCAAACGACTGGCCAACCTGCCAAACAACTGCTCAAACATAAGCCGCTCAGCTGGGGTAAAAGACACCCACCAAGCAACTAAGAGTGCAACAAATGCAAGTGCAAATGACATTTCCCTGCAAAGGAGAAACATGTACATCAGATATCCCTGCTCCTGTCATCGCCTCGCCGACTGCAGCGTCTGGGTCTTCTATCCATTGAACCTCTCGGGGGATCTGAGGGAGCCTGAAACATCAAAATAAATCCATCAGAAAAAAACAGAAAAAACAGTACATCAGGTCTACATAGATCTATGAAATGAAAAGACAGAAAGTAAACTACTGTATTTACGTACCTCAGCTGGGGGAAACTGTGGGCCTGGTGCTGCTTCTCTCTGTTGCTCCTGCCATCACTGGATATCCTGAAATAGTCTCCAATTCTCCTCCTCTGAGATAGGCTGGGAAGTCTGGGCTCTGCGATCAGCACCCCTCATCATTTGAAAGAAATGATCCTTCTCGGTGCCGATCGAACGTCCTCCCCGCACCTGGGTCGTAGTGGTGAAGCGGCCAACGGATATACGCCGAAACCAAGCAGTGTAATCCCCCGTCATAATGAACCCAGCTACATCCAAATCTCATGCAGTCGGTAACCAATCCTGTCCAAAGGTGGCAACATGCGGGCATCTAGGGATCCGTACCTCTCCCATCGTCTGGCACCAACAGTGGTCGCCCATATATAGCTCCCAGGAGGTATAAGAAAAGAAGGTGCATCGCCGAGACGACAGATATACCTCGACTGTGTAGTCCTCCCACTCTGCCATGAAATGAAATGGCTGCCAAGTGATGTCATCTAGCGTGACAAGCTCTAACTGAGAGCGGGGTGTCACAAAATCCAGTAAATCCACAGAACACATAGACGGACGCGGCCACATTTGGGCCCTCAGAATGAAATACTCCAGGCCAGTGGAACGGGGGCGCCCTACGCTAATATGCTTAAACGACCACCACAGAAGAAAGGGCAAAAATCCTAGCTGTGTCGGCGCTGGGCAACTGACTCTCCTCCGCATCGCCTGGAGGAATGAAGCAAAACTAAAAGACCCCCAATCGTAGTGGGCACCATCTGGGAAGTCCACAATCCCGACATAAGTAATAGAGAACAAAGTACCGTTGTTGCATAGAAAGCTTGACACAAGCAGATATAAGAGCAAACGACTTAGTTGATCGGCCCACAATAATGTATTTTTGTGTGCCTTTCTACTTCTCTTATATTGCATATTTCTTATTAGTTTTACATTGTTATGTACATATACGTGTTAATCGTGTTTCCAAGTTGTTGTTTCGGTTAAAGGACTTATTGATTCTTCTTGACACATTTGGATGCATACGGAACTTCCCGGACTCAAAGCAAGTCAATTCCATTCACCAATTTCCGGAAGATCTAAGTATCGGAAGAACAAATCCATGGTCATACCCTTCGTCGGTATTACGAGCATAACTCTTGATGCGTAGCTCCGATTGCACTCCATAATATGGCGTTGGAAAGGTAGCGAAAAGACGGATTCACAAGAGGCAACATTGAAAACTGGTTCTGTTCACTTCTGCATCGATGGGCACTATTCTTGCATCGATGCAAGTTTGTCCAGAAAGAAAGCAGTGTGCTATTTTCATAGGTTGCATCGATGCACATCTACCTTGCATCGATGCAGGTCCAGTCTGGGATAGTTTTAGCCTTACTTTGAGGGGTATTTTTGTCCAAATTTGTAAGAGGTATAAAAGCAAAGTTGTAGAACATTGTATGGACGATTTTTCTTCATTTTCATTTTGTATTAGGATTCTTGGGGTAGAGAGCTTCTCTCTCTACCTCCCTCCAACTTCTCTCTACAATTGTGCAACTTCCATTGCTAATTTGTAAGTTTTTTATTTATTAATGTCGTAGTTCATCTCTTGCTCTCTCTATTTCAGTATTTTACTTCATATCTTGTGTTTAGATAATGTTTGAGATCTACATTTCTATTGCCATAGTTGTTTGTAGTATAATGGAGGTGTAGCCCCCTTGGTGTGGTCATGGAGTGGCTATCACTCCTTGACTTGGGGTATTCTCGACTTCACTATGTTTTGTATTTTCTTATGAGTAGTTTAGGGTAGCTTATGTTCATACGTTCGGTCGTGGCTTGGTGGTGTTACCACTTTGATTGGGTGTTGCCATTGATGTGGTACATACAATGCTTGATGCTATGTACCGCCAAGTACTCGATAAAATGCACCATTGGACTAAGTCACCTCTAATCTACTCTCTTATCAATTGTTGGTTATCTCGAGGTTATTTTGGAGTTTGGAACATGTGGTTCTTGGCTTAGGTCTAAATTGGGAGTTGTTATCTATTCGATGGGTTGTCGTCAATTCACTTGGCACATTCCAAGCCCTTAGCGATGTCACTCTTGATGTTAGATGCATTATCCAACATGAATCGAATCCTTGCTCCTGTATAATCTCTTGACTTCCGTGAAGTCAATTTTATCCTAAGCTGGGTGTTGGTTATCTCTATGACCATTCCACCTAGTTAATCTTATTTTCGTTAATTTACTTTAAGCATTAGTTTCCTAATCTTTAAACCAAAACTAATTCAAGGGTAGCGTCCTTCCGCTAACACTCGGCAAAACCAAACCTCGTTATCAAGCAAATTCCTTTAGACTCCGTCAACTCTCTGTGGTTCAACCTCGATCTTGCCACTCTACTAGTTAGAGTAGTATTTTCGTTTTTATAAATTATCTTTTGTCTAGTTCGCTTTTCCATTTATATTGCATATCAAACGACGCAGAAAAGTCGAGTTAGCAAAATGGCGCCGTTGCCGGGGAGTTGTAGTTGAGTCTAGATTTTTGTTAGTTTTGAGATTTTCTTTTTGCCACCTATCATTTCATTCATTTCATTCCATAAAAAATACAAAAAAATCAAAAAATTTAAAAAATCAAAAAATTTAAAAAATCAAAGAAAAATTTTACGTTGGAAGTCATGGATTCATTTGATGATTTTTCCGACTCATATTTGTGGCAAGAGGATATTGACTACTCTTTTTATCAAACTTTCAATGGAGTGTCTACACAATTCTGCTTGAGGGATATTTTCCATGATAATGGTCTTTCAAATCCCTTATGCCTTGTTATGCCCCCGAGTCCTAACCAATTTAGAATTTGTTCGGGGATGTTCCATTATTTGCCTAACTTCCATGGTATTGAAGGTGAAAATGAATTTACACATGTTGAGATGTTTTTGGAAGTTGTTGGTTTTTTATTGGACACAAATCAATGGGAAGAGGAAGCGCAGATGCATTTATTTGCATATTCCCTACAAGGAAATGCTCGATATTGGTTGGATCATGTACAACCTAGATCAATAGACTCTTGGGCTCATTTGCAACAAACATATTGCGAAGCATTTTGCTTGAAGTTACCTTATTTGGATGGAGGGACTCTTCCATTCCCCAACCATTCTTGTCAAGGAAATTTTAATCATGCTAGTTTTGGGGAATGTGGGAATTTTATTGAGTCATCATCAAACTCTTACAATGAAGACATGACTCAACAATTCATTTATTCGGAGCCACCCATTGAATTTAATGACCATTACTCAGTGGAATCTTATTCTTACCCACCACCACACCCGGATCCATTGGAGGACACTCTTAATCAATTCATGCATGCACAACAAATCATCAATGCAAATGTCCTTGCGAAAATTTCCATGATAACTTCTAGCCTTGAGGATTTTCTTGTCCCATCTTCCAAGTTAGCCCAACCCACCGACCCCTTGTAGGAGCCTTGTCTTTCTTCTGAGGAGGTCGATTTCCTTGAACTTCCACATGTGGGTATTAATCTCCTAATGGCCCAAGCATCAATGGGGGAACTCCCCGATTTCGACAATTCCACTTCTCTCACTCCACCCGATGAGATTGTGGTAAAACTTGATGATGATTCGAGTGACGAGGAGTTGGACGCGGACCATAGGAGTGGGGATATTGTGCATGTTGTTGACACTTCGGCTATGGAGCCTACTATGCCAAGTATTCCCCAAGAGTCCATTGAGTGTGCCCTTGTTGCACCCATTCCTATTGATACTCCTGGGGAGTCTATTTTTCTGGTTGATCCTTTATTGCCGGTTGTGAGTGTGCCTATAATTTCTTGTGTGCCCCTACCCCCACCACTTTTACCTACATTGAAAAAATTAATTTTCTTGGTATTGACCGACTCTTTGTGAGTTATGTTTCATGTTCTATCTTTTTGGTCAAGGCCTTGGGAATTATTTTTGACTATGGTGGTAGGGTGTTTGATCATATATTTTTGAAGCGTCCCAATGCCCCCTTATACTCCAAGTATTTATTCATTTGGCTTGGGCGACTTCAATATTTTCGATGGGGGATAACATTGTTTACTCTTGGTTTTGGCCCCCTTTGCCATACAAATTTCATCATCATATTTGGGAGATCATCGTCTCAGTTTTTGCCTAGCCTTTGGGGCATTCTATTCTTTTTCTCTTCTTTTAGTTTTTTTTCATTTCTTTTGTTTTTTTATTATCGTTGAAAATACAAAACAAAAAAAAATTGATGTTGCACGCTTGGCTACCATTAGCAAGCAAGTTTTGGACTAACCGTGTGGTTTGTAGTTGTAGTTGGTGTTATTTTGCAGGGTTCCTTGTTTCTTGCTTGACCTTGTGGGTATTGTCAACTATGATTTGAGGTATTAGTTAGTGGGTGGTTTTCTTTTTTTTTTCCACCCCGGAGGTCCTCTACTCTCTCTTTCTTATTTTTAGTTCTCCTCGTACGAGAACGTGCTTATTTTAAGTTGGGAGATGTGGCACATCTTCATGCTATTTTTCTTTTTATTTTTCATTTAATCCCATTTTGAGTCTTAAAAAAAATTGCTGTAATAAAAATGTTGTCGGTCTAGTATAGCTGCCTGTCTCGTTTTCCTTTTGAGGCAGGGATAAAAGTATATCTCGTATTGTCCACGTTACGGACCCGTTAGTTAGTTGAATAATTATGAATTGTCTTTGCATGGATTTTGGGATGTTATAAGTCTTTACTCCTTTGGGATTGTGATGAGCCTTGTTGGTCTTGTTGTGGCATCTTAGGTCACCTTGCTAGCTGTTTGAAAATTTTTCTTGGCACCTAAATTTAAACCTTTGCACTTCACAAAAATTTTGGCTTTTGTCGCTTGTGAGTCGTACCTCGATTGTCTTGATGGCTTGTTTAGTGGAGACTTATGTCCGAGTGAGCTTAGAGCCATATGTTTTCTTGGAGTGGTGTCAAATGAACTCTATGTTGTTACGAAAACAATCTTGCTCCTTGTCGATCTCATTATTTTGTCGCTTTGCATTGTGAATTCACTTTCATTGATACATCATCTTGATTTGCATGCACGGTTGCTGTTGGACTTAGGAGAGTATTTTAGGCAATCTTTGTTATTTTGGGCCTGTTCGTTCCTTGTTACATCTTACCCTTGCTTGCCCACTTGAGCCGTCATTGAACCTATTTCTTGATTTAGCCTTTATTTCCATATCTTATGCCTTGAGATTAGGTTGATCTTTGTTGATGTATATGATGATGTATTGGAGAGATAAAGAGTTATATTATTATTTTGATGTACTTGGAGAGATAAGGTGGATAATTTTTTATTTCGTATTCATTGTTGGTGAACCCCTCTTTCCCTAGAAAAAGCATGAAAATTCAAAAAAAATGGGAACCAAATGAGTTGGGGGTTTCACCCATTCATTTTATTCATATTGTTGGGATGTATTGGAGGTTGAAAATAGAAAAACAAATTTTGGCGGAGTTGAAAAGAAAAGACAAAATTGAGTTGCATTCTTGTTAATGAGGGTCGTGAATTTCCCTCTACATTGTGTACTTCGCCTATTCTCAAGCATACATTGTTATACCCTTTGCCCGATACATTTCCCTTACCTAACGCTATCACCGATGGAAGTCCTATTTGAACCTTAGTTCAACAATTACGTGTGCATGCTCGTTTGCGGACATATTCCCTTTGCTTAGCATGTTTTCTAGTCATGAGATCGTGTCCACCATATTGTGCTTCCCTTCGTGTCACTTTGTGCGGAATGTCTTGGCTTTACTATACATATCTTCTGCCCGCACATACGAGAGTTAGTATATGCACCCATGTTTTGAGTTTTATCTTTGAGTGCATGACACGGTGAGTATATGAAGTCGAGACTCGGTCCGGATTGATTTTTGAGGGATGTCTCACTTGCGATGAATAGCCTTGCCTACACACACGTTAGATTTTGGTGCCTTGATTCATTTTCTTCTTGCTAGCATTGTGAACTTTGTTTGCCCGCTTGCACTTTCGAGGATCCTCTTTCCTCCTTTTGTTGGAGCTTAGCTTATATTTTGGATTCCATGTGATAGTAATTTACTACGTTTTGTGGGTGATCGTTGCTGAAAACTCTCACGAGACCTTACTTGTCCTACCGGGGCCACCCGGGGGTTTAAAGGACTTATCCTTTCATTTCCCGTAGTTGTTTGTTGGTCCTTGCCCTTAAGTTGTATTGCTCGGGACGACCAATGTTTAAGTTGGGGGTTGTGATCGGCCCACAATAATGTATTTTTGTGTGCCTTTCTACTTTTCTTATATTGCATATTTCTTATTAGTTTTACATTGTTATGTACATATGCGTGTTAATCTTATTTCCAAGTTGTTGTTTCGGTTAAAGGACTTATTGATTCTTCTTGACGCATTTGGATGCATACGGAACTTCCCGGACTCAAAGCAAGTCAATTCCATTCACCAATTTCCGGAAGATCTAAGTATCGGAAGAACAAATCCATGGCCATACTCTTTGTCGGTATTACGAGCATAACTCTTGATGCGTAGCTCCGATTGCGCTACATAATATGGCGTTGGAAAGCTAGCGAAAAGACGGATTCACAAGAGGCAACATTGAAAACCGATTCTGTACACTTCTGCATCAATGGGCACTATTCTTGCATCGATGAAAGTTTGTCCAGAAAGAAAGCAGTGTGCTATTTTCATAGGTTGCATCGATGCACATCTACCTTGCATCGATGCAGGTCCAGTCTGGGACAGTTTTAGCCTTACTTTGAGGGGCGTTTAAAAGCAAAGTTGTAGAACATTGTATGGACGGTTTTTCTTAATTTTCATTTTGTATTAGGGTTCTTCGGGTAGAGAGCTTCTCTCTCTACCTCCCTCCAACTTCTCTCTACAATTGTGCAACTTCCATGGCTAATTTGTAAGTTTTTTATTTATTAATGTCGTAGCTCATCTCTTGCTCTCTCTATTTCAGTATTTTACTTCATGTCTTGTGTTTAGATAATGTTTGACATCTACATTTCTATTGCCATAGTTGTTTGTAGTATAATGGAGGGGTAGCCCCCTTGGTGTGGTCATGGAGTGGCTAGCACTCCTTGACTTGGGGTAGTCCCGACTTCACTATGATTTATATTTTCTTATGAGTAGTTTAGGGTAGCTTATGTTCATACGTTCGGTCGTGGCTTGGTGGTGTTACTACCTTGATTGGGTGTTGCCATTGATGTGGTACATACAATGCTTGATGCTATATCCTGCCAAGTGCTCGATAAAATGCACCATTGGACTAAGTCACCTCTAATCTACTCTCTTATCAATTGTTGGTTGTCTCGACGTTATTTTGGAGTTTGGAACATGTGGTTCTTGCCTTAGGTCTAAATTGGGAGTTGTTATCTATTCGATGGATTGTCGTCAATTCACTTGGCACATTCCATGCCCAGAGCGATGTCACTCTTGATGTTAGATGTATTATCCAATATGAACCGAATCCTTGCTCCTGTATAATCTCTTGACTTCCGTGAAGTCAATTCTATCTGAAGTTAGGTGTTGGTTACCTCTATGACCATTCCACCTAGTTAATCTTATTTTCATTAATTTACTCTAAGCCTTAGTTTCCTAATCTCTAAACCAAAACCAATTTAAGGGTAGCGTCCTTCCGCTAACACTCGGCAAAACCAAACCTCGTTATCAAGCAAATTCCTTTAGACTCCGTCAATTCTCTGTGGTTCGACCTCGATCTTTCCACTCTACTAGTTGGAGTAGTATTTTCGTGTTTTACAAATTATCTTTTGTCTAGTTCGCATTTCCGTTTATATTGCATATCAAACGACGCGGAAAAGTCGAGTTAGCAGCTGCCGCTAGAACAACTCCAAGCCGTCGGACTCTATGGTGTAGAAGAAATCACCACCTCTCAGTACCGAACCAAGGATTCGTCTCCCGTTCAACTCATGAGGATGAATACCCAGAACCCTCTCTGCATCAAGGGCAGTCCCCTCTGTCCTTTGGATAGGGATCCCTCTAAACCTGAGACCTATGATGACTGCCCACTCAAAAGGGGTAACACCTAACTCACATTCTCCTAAATGCAATGTGTTGGTCTCGCTAAACCAACGCTCGGCCAGGGCCCGAATCAGTGTATGCTTGGTGCAAAATGGGGGTATGGTCAGAAAGTCGCCAAATCCCTGCTCGACCAGAAAATTCCTGTATACGGGGTGTGCATCGTTGCACACCTAAACTGCCTGATACCATGCACCGCGGAAGGTACGCTCAGGTGGAACTGTCCGTGCATGTAAATACATCGAAGGATGCGATCGAAGCTTCGTCAGAAGCGGTGTATCACGAACACTCAAGATAGCCTCTCGGAGCTCCTCGGGAACCATCGTCCCTCTCAGCTGACACCCCACACCGTCTGGGGAAAAAGCCTCAAAGTATCCAAACCTGGTTGCCGCCGTAGGGCCAGCATCCATCACGAAATCAATATCATCAATGTCAAAGGGAAGCTCCTCCCCCTCCTCCTCCTCTACCGGTACGGAAGGCCCAGCCTCGTCTGCAGGTCTAGAAGGTCCAGCCTCATTAGCAGGCTCCTTCCCCGATCTACGTCGAGAAGTCATCCTGCAAAGCAAATGATCAAATTATTAAAATCCTGCTAGTCAAGGGACTCAAGTTTAGGTAACAAATATTTGCAAATCCTACAGGTACAACCGTCCGGTAACTTCTTCCTGTGATTATCGACGCGATTAAATTTTCGGAACCTATAGTAGTATCTGCCTAGGACTACAGGTTTGCATTTTCAGGGAATCACAGTAGTATCGGCCTACTATGGATTTATGTGTCCGAACCTATGGTAATACCTACTTAAGATTACGGGTTCGCATTTCCAGACTTACAGTAACACTTACTTAGGATTACGGGTTTGCATTTCAAAACGTACAGTAGCATCTACCTAGGACTATGGGTTTATATTTCAAGACTTATGTCGGTAACTACCTAGGGCCACAGACTTATATATTCAAGAATCTAACTAGCATCTTTCTAAGGCTATGAGTTTTGCAGTATCCAAAACCCAGTGTTATCTTTTTACGATCACTGGGGCAAATTTTGAATTTGCCAGTAGTAGCAAACTTCCTATGGCTATTACTCAGGTAAATCCCCTAAATTTTTACATCCCATTGTTATCTTTTTACGATCACTGGGGCAAATTTTGAATTTGCCAGTAGTAGCAACTCCCTACGGCTATTACTCACGTAAATCCCGTAAATTTTTACAATCCAGTGTTATCTTTTTACGATCACTGGGACAAATTTTGAATTTGCCAGTAGTAGAAAACTTCCTACGGCTATTACTTAGGTAAATCCCTTTAAAATTTTCCAAATCCCAGTATTATCTTTTTACGATGACTGGGGCAAATTTTGAATTTGCCAGTAGTAGCAACTCCCTACGGCTATTACTCAGGTAAATTAGATAAATTTTTAAATCTCAGTGACACCTTTCTACGGTCACTGGTGCAAATTTTGCATTTGCCAGTACTAGCAACTCTCTACGGCTATTACTCGGGAAAATCAGCTAAATGTTTACAACCCAGTGTTATTTTTTTACGATCACTGGGGCAAATTTCGAATTTGCCAGTAGTAATCCCTTTAAATTTTTCCAAATCCCAGTATTATATTTTTACGATTACTGGGGCAAATTTTGAAATTGCCAGTAGTAGCAACTCCCTACGGCTATTACTCAGGTAAATTAGATAAATTTTTAAATCTCAGTGACACCTTTCTACGGTCACTGGGGCAAATTTTGAATTTGCCAATACTAGCAACTCTCTACGGCTATTACTCGGGTAAATCAGCTAAATTTTTACAACCCAGTGTTATCTTTTTACGATCACTGGGGCAAATTTCGAATTTTCCAGTAGTAGCAAACTTCCTAAAGCTATTACTCAGGTAAATCCCTTTAAATTTTTCCAATCCCAGTATTATCTTTTTACGATTATTGGGGCAAATGTTGAATTTGCCCGAAGTAGCAACTCCCTACGGCTATTACTCACGTAAATTAGATAAATTTTTAAATCTCAGTGACACCTTTCTACGGTCACTAGGGCAAATTTTAAATTTGCCAGTAGTAGCAACTCTCTACGGCTATTACGCGGGTAAATCAGCTAAATTTTTACAACCCAGTATTATCTTTTTATGATCATTGGGGCAAATTTCGAATTTGCCAGTAGTAGCAAACTTCCTACGGCTATTACTCAGGTAAATCCCTTTAAATTTTTCCAAAACCCAGTATTATCTTTTTACGATTACTGGGGCAAATTTTGAATTTGCCAGGTAGCAACTCCCTACGGCTATTACTCAGGTAAATTAGATAAATTTTTTAATCACAGTGACACCTTTCTACGGTTACTGGGGCAAATTTTGAATTTGCTAGTACTAGCAACTCCCTACGGCTATTACTCGGGTAAATCAGCTAAATTTTTACAACCCAGTGTTATCTTTTTACGATCACTGGGGCAAATTTCGAATTTTCCAGTAGTAGCAAACTTCCTACGACTATTACTCAAGTAAATCCCTTTAAAATTTTCCAAATCCCAGTATTATCTTATTACGATTACTGGGGCAAATTTTGAATTTGCCAGTAGTAGCAACTCCTACGGCTATTACTCAGGTAAATTAAATAAATTTTTAAATCTCAGTGACACCTTTCTACGATCACTGGGGCAAATTTTGAATTTGCCAGTAGTAGCAACTCTCTACGGCTATCACTCGGGTAAATCAGCTAAATTTTTACAACCCAGTGTTATCTTTTTACGATCACTAGGGAAAATTTTGAATTTGCCAGTAGTAGAAAACTTCCTACGGCTATTACTCAGGTAAATCCCTTTAATTTTTTCCAAAACCCAGTATTATCTTTTTACGATTACTGGGGCAAATTTTGAATTTGTCAGTAGTAGCAACTCCCTACGGCTATTACTCAGGTAAATTACATAAATTTTTTAATCTCAGTGACACCTTTCTACGGTTACTGGGGCAAATTTTGAATTTGCCAATACTAGCAACTCCCTACGGCTATTACTTGGGTAAATCAACTAAATTTTTACAACCCAGTGTTATCTTTTTACGATCACTGGGGCAAATTTCGAATTTTCCAGTAGTAGCAAACTTCCTACGACTATTACTCAAGTAAATCCCTTTAAAATTTTCCAAATCCCAGTATTATCTTATTACGATTACTGGGGCAAATTTTGAATTTGCCAGGAGTAGCAACTCCCTACGGCTATTACTCAGGTAAATTAGATAAATTTTTAAATCTCAGTGACACCTTTCTACGGTCACTGGGGCAAATTTTGAATTTGCCAATAGTAGCAACTCTCTACGGCTATCACTCGGGTAAATCAGCTAAATTTTTACAACCCAGTGTTATCTTTTTACGATCACTAGCGCAAATTTTGAATTTTCCAGTAGTAGAAAACTTCCTACGGCTATTACTCAGGTAAATCCCTTTAAATTTTTCCAAAACCCAGTATTATTTTTTTACGATTACTGGGGCAAATTTTGAATTTGCCAGTAGTAGCAATTCCCTACGGCTATTACTCAGGTAAATTAGATAAATTTTTAAATCTCAGTGACACCTTTCTACGGTCACTGGGGCAAATTTTGAATTTGCCAGTACTAGCAACTCCCTACGGCTATTACTCGAGTAAATCAGTTAAATTTTTATAACCCAGTGTTATCTTTTTACGATTACTGGGACAAATTTCGAATTTGCCAGTAGTAGCATCTCCCTACGGCTATTAC
The DNA here is from genome assembly GCA_002855965.1 of Monotropa hypopitys. Taxonomy (NCBI): domain Eukaryota; kingdom Viridiplantae; phylum Streptophyta; class Magnoliopsida; order Ericales; family Ericaceae; genus Monotropa; species Monotropa hypopitys. Next base: position 5,507 of record NMUG010000647.1, on the reverse strand, counting down.
TCAGGTAAATCCTTTAAATGTTTCAGATACCCAGTGATATCTTTCTACGATCATTGGGGCAAATTTTAAAATTTGCCAGTAATAGCATCTTTCTACGGCTATTACTCAGGTAGAATCTTCGAGTCTCCGTAGTAGCTCCCTACCGAACCCAAGTTCCGTCGCACCAATGTTAAGGCTAGGAATAACCACAATAACAATCCTCAAATGCTTCCACAAATCTCATCTTACTACGAACCACTTACTCCACTCTAAAGGCACAGAGGAGACTAAAATCCAATAATAACCACAAAAGATGCCTCAAGACTACCCAGAGTGAGGACACAAGAGCACACTAACACCGCAAGGCAATGAGACTTGCCACTAGAGAACAACACTCTACTTCCGAAGGAAGGAACAACTCAACATTCACGGAAGGAGACAAACACGAAAGATACCTCAAGGACACAAGGCCATGATGTAATAGAGAATATCAAGCACGCAAACATGATCAAAGAACAATGTAATGACCAAAAGAACCCATGGAGACTAAGTGTCTCCCCACGGCTCCAAGGTATTCGAACCGAAAGCTCTGATACCAAGTTGTCACGCACCAGATTTTCAAAGCATATTTTTTTTTTGAAAACAGTTTAAATAATAAACAAGGGATACAACTACTTATCATTCAGATACATTCAGTTAAATTCTCATTACATGATACATGGTACAATCAAGAACTACAAGCGGAAGTAAAGTACAAATGCCATACACGGCTACAACTAAAACTGAAGTACAAGTAAAGGAAAGTACAACTACAAAACTGTATCTACACTACCCTGTACAAAGGAAGACACTGCAACTGAGGTGGCAAAGTCCAAGAAAACCGAGCAGCTGACTCCAACTCCAAGTTCGTCTAGCCCTGCAACACAGACTAGAAAAAGGAAAAGAAAGAGGGTCTGAGCAAACCACGGCTCAGTGAGAAAACCCCTAACTACTACCAAGCATGCACGTGCGGTGCGTGCCTACATGTCAACAAGTAAATGTACAGAAACAGTAAAGAAGCTAGGTGCACGTAGTGTAAGCCTAACGCAAGACAACAGGGACACATGCATATCGTCAATAAGTGCATCTAATCAAAACCGTAACCTCAAGTGAGTTCAAAGGGTACAACATCCCAAGTCCAATTGAAACAATATCTAATCTCAACTCATCCAATCTTACTACTAAGGTACAAGAACTCTAAGGATCTACTAAGGATCCCAAACTAACACTGTGTCAAGATATCTAACCCGAACTCATGTTGCGGACCATGTCAACCATTGTCATCATTAAGTGTTGGATTTATATACCATTGGATATTTGAGATATTTCTTTCTCTACTTTCTTTCCGTTCATTTACTTCACTGTTGATACCCAAATTTTGACTCAGCCTCCACCTTATTCCGAAATCAGCAAAAATATCTTTTCAGGGGTTTACATACGCATCCGGGATGTTCGGACTCTTCGCGAACAACACCGACGATATCTGAAAATTTCAGCAACAGTGAACGAGAAGCGAAAAAGTGTTGAGGAACATTTACATGTCTCAGAATTTAAAACCGACGCATCGGTCAAGAAAATTTTCGACGGATGGCACTGAAACCACATCCGAAAAAGGCAGAATATCCGGGAACTAGCAAAATCCCGCATGCACAGTCAGAATTCTGTTGTCAGACGGAATATTAATAGCAAATCAGTTATCAAGAAGCAGGTACAAAAATTAAATACGTCCGATCCAGATCCGGGATTTAATTATGGATGAACGTCAATCCGTTCGGTTTTCCCCGCAGTTAAACAATAGTCTCGGAAATCAGTGAACGAATTTTTCACGGACCTTATCTTCAAAATTTGGCATTCCCAGTGGAGCAGATTTTCCAGAAGTTGAGCAGTCTAGAAGGTGCACCTACCGCTTCTCACTTTATTCACGACATCGGCCTCCGACTGTCAAGAATTCTCAGGAACGAGCAGAATCCCCCACAAGCATCCGAATTTTCATTTCTGAATGGAAAGTCGAAGACGTTCTTATTACAGAGAGGACAGTGTAAAAACTGAATCCGTCCGATCTAGATCCGGGATTTAGTTGAGGGTAAACGATAATCCATTCGGTTCTCCGTGCAGCTGATCAACAGTCTCGGAAATTAGTGAACGAATTTTGCACGGATCTTATCTTCCAAATTTGGCATTCCAAGTGGAGCAGATTTTTTAGAAGATGAGCAGTCCAGAAGGTGCAACCCGCTCTTCTCTCTTTGTTTTAAGCAACGGAGCCGAATTTCAGGGATTTTCCGGGAAACGTCTGGTTCAAGCCCGAGACATTTGCTATATTCCTGGTCCAACTCTACGATCACGAATATCAAATTTAAATTGTCAAAGTCCAAGTTCGTCAAGGGGCCGGCCAAGTGCAAACAGAAGCTTCGGACCAAGATTCAGAACTCCGGGATACTTTGTCAATTTTTAGGATATTTATTTAATTTTTATTTAATTTTTCAAAGTGGATAATATCGGATCCAACCCAGGAACCTTCCCAAAATATCTCAGCCAGCTCATGGGCCACGTGGCCGCCCATTGGGCCGAGGAGCCATAATGTCGCAACTATAGTTGCGACATTACTTGAATATAAATAGGGACCAGCCCTCAACAAAAAGAGATCCCAAAAACTACTTCTACACTTGAAACTTCCAAGTACTCTCAAAAATCCGACTACCCACAAACCAAAAACTTCTGGGTCCTTACCCTAATTCATTTTTCAACCGCATCTTTGCGAAGTATCCGAACCCCCCTTGCTGGTAGGCGGCTAGTCTGATTCTAGCCGAGTCTCTTCTTTCTTCGGTCAGGTCCAGGCCTTTCTGAATTGCTGCGCTATTCGTGGCTTCATTAAATCTTTTGGTTCTGATGGTTGGGAGTCCTGCCTCCAATGGAATGATTGCTTCCATACCGAAGGCTAGAGAGAATGGAGTCTGCCCTGTGGAGCGCCGTGGAGTTGTTCGGTAGGCCCAAAGAACGCTGGGGAGTTCTTCGGCCCATCTTCCTTTAGCTGCTTGGAGTCTCCTTTTGATACCGCTGCCGATGGTCTTGTTGGATGCTTCGGCCTCAAAACCATCAACCATGTCATGATAAATATACCAAATACTAGAATACTACTACTACATGCCAACTAATAAGAACTTTAAACACATCAGCCTGAATCTGTATCTTCTTCCTTTGCACCCACCTCCGGATCGGAGTCAACAAACCTCTCTCCAGAATGAACTTCCTCCTTACCAACGAGCCATCTCACCAATTTCATCAACTTCCCTTGCTTTTTTCCTTGCCTAGTCAGTCGAGTATTGATGTTCCGTTGTTCATGCATGATTGCCTCTTGACGGTTGCTAACAATGTTGAACCATTGTTCTTGTCTCTCAATGTGACCACGAGCAACCGGCCTAGAAGCACCAACCTCTTCAGGATCCGCTGTCTTAGACAAAGAGATGCTCTTCTTGATGGATGATAAAGTAATAGGTCCGAGAATACCGGGAACCATCTTTTCTCCTGCTTTTGCTCTACACCCTACTTGCAAACAAAGTGCTGTAACCATCGCCGGAAAAGGAATATTGCTTAGGGTTACCGTCTTTTCTCGAAAAATCCTCATCTGGTTCCAATTAAACAACGCCCAGTCCACCCTTTCCCACCTTGACACAAATACATAGATAACATCCTCGTCTTCTTTGGAAGGGGTCTTCTCTTTGATAAATGGGCTCAAATTATAATTGATGAGCTTGTTTACGATTCGGCATAACTCTTTCAATCCCCCTTGTACATATCGGCGGGAGTGGGCATTGAAAGATGTAGGGTCGTCAGTGATAGTTTGGACAATGTGGTCAAGGTCCCGGTCCTATGTAGGTTTTGGAAATGTGATGTCATTGGCAACCGGGCGCGGATAATCCATATAGCGAGCAATAACATCTGGAGTAACGGTCACTGTCACCCCTCCAATCGTCGAATCAATGATATTATCGTCACAAATATTCATATGCTCATAAAAAGCTACAACTAGAGATGGACGATAACCTTCAACTTTACGAAAACAATGCCGCAAACCTTGGTGTACAACGGTGTCTACAATAGCATGTCCTCCCATATCACCGCGATCAAGTTGTCGCTCGCATGTGAATTTGCGGGTGATTAATTTGGAGACCCATGCTTTTTGTTCGCGAAGGCGATTCGCCTCCGCGTCATTTTTTCGCTTCTTCCTTTGCTCATCACTTTCGTTCTCGCTCTCCTCTTCGTCAAATTCAAACTCCTCGGGTTGGCGACTAGAACTAGTCGCGACCCCTTTGCCCTTGTCAAGTGTTTTGGGTTTTGCTACCCTTTTTCCTCGCGCCATTAACCCAACAACCATCGAGAGCACGACAATAACCCCTAACAGTGGATACAAGAGAGACACGGGTGAGAGGTTACCTTGTTCCGAAAAATTTTGGATTTGTAGCTTTGGATCCATTGTTGTCCACTCAGGCTTTGGTGAGGTGAAATTTAGTAGTGATGGGTTTGTATAGTTGTGAGGTAGAGAGGGAGAGAGAGAGCTTTGATCTTTGAGAGAGGGAGAGATGGTGGAGATTGATCTTTGAGGGAGGGAGAGATGGTGGAGATTTGGGGATTTTCGGGGGTTTTGGGGGTAGCAGGCGTAGGGAGGAGAAAGAGATAGTGTAGGGCAAAAAAATTAGAATCGGGCCCTATATTTGTTTTCTGGATTTGAACGCTTGGACCGGTCCACGACGGTTCAGTGGACCGGTACAAGCTGTTGTGATTTTCGTTTGAAACCTTACTGCCCAAAATCTGTCAAACATTTTCTTCAAAGGACCGGTCCACGACGGTTCAGTGGACCGGTACAAGCCCCTGTTTTCAGAAAACTGCCCAAAAAACCAGAGAGCAAATTTTCTTCCCATTTTCATCCTTCTTCTCCACTTTTCTGTTCCCAACCTACTCCATCAGAAATATCAACTTCGTAAAATATTGTAATTCACATTTTTCTCCCAGGGTCCTCCATTCATCCGGTTTCTTATGGTTTGAGCAAGAACGGACACAGACTAGGTACAAATATTAGGACAAATGAGACTCGTAAGTGGTATATTCATGCAAAGAATGCCTTGAATCATATCCTTATGTATTCCAAAAAAAAAATCGACAAAGCAATAATGTTACACTATTTTGTTCTTCTTTTCATGGATAACGGAAAGTTTAGATATCAAGTAAGAATTGAGATTAACATTGGTATTGGGATGTTTCAAGAAATTGAATCGCCACTCTTGTGACGCATGCAACATGTTTTCCACTTATTAGTCATATTATTGATGTTAATGAGATTTCTAAGCATGGATACTAGATGCAACATGTAATGTAGTCAAACTTGTAACGTGACTTAGGACAAAAATGAGAAAATTTGATTTCAGAATTTGGGATGAGTTTAACAAATTTTAAGTCAACACATAGAAAGTTTAAAGACATCCTAGAATTTTGAT
>NMUG010000646.1:0-21064 GCA_002855965.1 Monotropa hypopitys | reverse complement strand
TCGACATGTGACATTTCGATATATCACTTAGGGTATATCAAAATATGACCCTTATGGTCATTCTCCTTCTTTAAGCATTTTGATATACCCAAAAGGTATATCGATATGCAAAATCTTCTGGGCAAATTTCAGCTTATCGTATATCGATATACAGTCTGTGTATATCGATATGCCCTTCAGCAAGGGCAATTCGTGAATTGGATTTTGGACACACATATATATATATCCCTTCTTCTTATCTCTCACACCATTTACACCCTAAATACAATACCCTAGCCGCACATCCCCTTCTCCCTCTCCCTCTCGACAGATTCCTCTCTCTCTCATCTCACTCATTTGTGGGTTTTGGCCTTGTGGCCTTCACAAAGGACATCCACAAGGACATCCTCTACGCATTGGTGGTCTCGGTTACATGGGTAGTGAAGAAATCTCATCTAGAGTCGGTTCAATCACCCCTCAAGGTAGAGTTTTGTAAACTTTTGTATATATATATACCTTAGTTCTTCTTCCTCTTCCTCTTTGTTCAAATAAAATCCATGGGTCAAGCATGTGTAGGTATTCCTATGGGTTTTACTTAGGTTGTGTCGAGTCTAGAACACTTCTATATATCCCAATGGCATTCCTAGTGTACCAATTTGACTCCTTTATGGCTATTTTGTAAAAGCCCCAAATTTGTCAAAACCCTAGTTTTGGAAATTTTGGGGTAAATGAAATTAAAGGTTGATTCTTCTAATTGATGGTTTTAATTTCATATTGGTACCTTGGAAAGCATTGGAAAAGATTCAATTTGGCCTTTGGCCCAAAATATGGATTTTGAAAACAAAGGATTTTAGAAATAATTGAATTGGAAATTATGGATATCGATCATTGGGTTGGCTATATTTATGAGATTTTGATCCCCGAGATTTTGATCCCTGAATGCTATGCATTTACGGCATTGCGCAATGATAGTTTGACTGGACCTTCCTGCCGAGTCGGATAATACGATGAATTATACGGTTCGATAGTTAATGAGCTACTAGTGCGGAATAAATAGCCCAAACTCGTATTTATATAATTTGAACCTTATTTAGATAAGGCAATTGGAAATGTTTTGGAAACCCTTATTATGATAAGGAGGTCAATTGTTTTGACACTTGACTATTGAAATCATAACTTGGAACACTGTCACTCATTTGGGAAATCTCATATATAACTCATTGGATCCTTATATATGCATCTCACATTTTATTTCCATACACTTGCACTAGTATATATATCGTCTGTTTATCTCTCTCTACTAGGCTTTGCATAATCCTCTACTTTTTAGGTAAGGATCTGGCGGCTTAGCATGGAGTGGCTTCCTTGCATCCCTTGAACTTTTAAAGGCAATAGCTCTTATTTGAGCTTTATTATTATTTACTTACTTCCTCACTTGATTATATTTGGAAATGATAACACCCAAGTCTGTAATAACTATACTTCATGCTTTTACTCTCGTTTGTGTGTGCGCATGTGCTTTCATATTCTAGTAGCATAGAATGATATGAGAATGATAGTAGTTTTTTTTATTTATTGCCATGCTCAATACTATTATTTCAAAAATAGTTTAAATTTTTGGGGTGTCGCAACCATTGTATGGTCAGTTTCTAGATACTAGAATGAAAATGCATAATCCAAGATTAAAACGGGGAGCTTTAGTCATAATGACAAATTTTAGGTTCTTGATGTTTATAATTCTAAAAATGGATGAATTAATGTTCTTAATTTTAGGGAGCTTTAGTCATAAAGGTAACTGGAGGGTCTTTCAGGCAATTAATGTATTTATTCTTAAAAATTTTAGTTTTCTAAATTTATTCTGCAATTCATGGCTCTCGTTCATGGCCATTGAAGACCCGAAACTGATGATCAATTTTAGTATTGATTTCATATTAAAAACCAAATTCGTAACTCTTGATAACGGTATTCGATTTGGTATCCACTCCTTAGATGTATATATTGTATCTACTCTTTGTCAACACCAAACAATACAACCATAAAATATCTCATTATTCTAGTTTATGTTTTCGTTCTTGAGATAGAGAGTCAAACATAGTTTGTTCGCCAAAACTATCTTTTGATGGTATTCCAAAGACAGTGGTCTACATCGTCTTATTCTGGAAGACAGATGCTGGTAAAACATCAATATCCTCCCGTAGGCGATGAATCTATTTTAAGGACAAATTATTTCCTCGATTCGGTTTGTGTTTCATTTGTGTTTCATTTGTGTTATGTTTTTCATTTTAATTTTTCTAATTGTACTTCCATGATCAAATGAATTCTAAAGAATCTGAATCATTGCAAATTTTTCTTAACACTTAGTGCACGCAATCAACTAAAAACAAACATAATGCATAAGTACAATGTATCGTCAAAAATTTTCCGACATCGAGATCAGAAACATTTGTTATAGTGCGAACCATTTTCTTGAAGGTGGAGTTTTTGATGATTTTCTACACTTTTCAACAACTATTGCGTTGACTTCTGTCGATTTTCTTGGCAACATCATCGATTCCGACAACTACTCCAACGATGGCGGGTGCTCCAGCGGCTTTTAAGACTTAATAAATTACAAAAATAAATTATTTGGATTTAATAAATTGTAAAAATAAACTCATTCTTTAGTGCATCACATCCCCTCAATACTCTTCAAGCAATCTTCTAAAGAAATGTTCAAGAAATACTCAATGAACTCTTGTAAATGGAAATCTATACTCTTATAGAATGAAGACAAATAGCCTTGTAACAGATACATGACTTAACAAACAAAAAAGTTCTCATACCCTAATAAAAGGACACGATATTAAAGCAGATAAAGTTGCATGCTTTGAGGAAAAGCAAAAGCCATTTCAAGCAAAAAAAGACAGAAGAGACCCACACAATGCTGATGGCATGGAGACTAAATTGAGGGAATCAGGTTGTGAAGACGTGAAATTCACTAGAAATCCAATTTTATGATTAGACTTCTTTATGCTACAATTATGTTATGTAGCTGAGGAGGATATTTTTGTTGGGCTAAACCCCTACCCCAGCCAAGAATCGAAATACACACACAATATAAAGGAAAAACGTTTTGTATATATTCATAAAAATACAACATAAAAACCTCACGGAGAGAATGAGATCCATACACCTCACTCACTCTCTCTACAAAGCAGCCCCCATGCCTCTCTGTTTTTCCCTCTGCCAAAAAATAGCAGCAGCCACACATGTATACCCCCAAACCCCAAAACAAAATAGGGTTACAAAAATATAATAGAAAGGACAAAAATCCCCTCCAACCAGGTGGACACCAACAATTACTCCCTCCATCCCGAGTGGGTGATCGATGATCAAGTTCCCAAAAAAATATCACACCCCCTCCATCGAGTGCCTCGCACCCCCCACACGGGGCGCTCCACCAAAAATTAATGCCTCCAAAATAATGGTGACATCGTCGCTCCACCTGGATCGTCATCACCAATGTCATCCCTTGAATCCACAAAACCCGCTAACTTGTACAATCCTCCAATCATCCTTCCCTCAAGAATGTTGCGCTCTCCTTTGTGCATATGAAGAAAACCACCACTCATTGAGAAGATATACCCCTTCCCGTCAAGCACCCCAATGGAGATTAGATTCTTCCTTGCTCCTGGTACATGTCGAACATCCGGCAACCTCACATGCTTTCCATTCGACAACCGAAATCTCACAACCCCTTTGCTGACAATGCGACTCCTCGAATCATTAGCCATCCGAATGGTTCCCCCATCAATCGCCTCATAACTCCAAAAATCCTCTTTATCCCCACAAACATGAAATGAGCACCCGGAGTCTACCCCCCAATCCTTCTCCTCAACATCCGTAGATTCATCCACGGCACATAAAAGATCACCTTCATCATACACCACTATCGTACCCTCATTTGACTTGCACTTGAGCTTGGGACAATCCCGCATCATATGCCCTTCCTCCTTGCAATAGTGACAAGTAAATCCACGACCTCCTGCCTCCTTGAACTTGAGGCAATTTCGTATAGTGTGCCCTTCATCGTGACAATGAAAACAAGTTAGTTGGTCATCTCCATGACTATGACCTCCACCACGGCCGCCACGTCCACTTCCACCGTATTCTCGACCTCCACGTTGACCACCGCCTTTATGTGAATTTCCTCTTCCTTGGTTCTTTCCTCGGCCTCCGATTGCAATCATAGCTTGCCCATCTTCAAAAGGTTCCCATTTCCCCTCATTCCGCCGCGCTTCCTCATTAAGCAAAGCCTCCTTGACCATAGACATTGATACCTTCCCCTCCAGTGCAAAGTTGCCAAGAGAGATCACAAGCATGCCCCAATCATCATGTAGGGAACTAAGCAACAAAAGAGCTTGCAACTCATCGTCAAGCTTCAAACCCGCACTACCAAGTTGATTCACCAAGTTTTGGAACTCACTAGAATGTGTAGCAAACGATTTCCCGCTCCTCAACTTCAAGTTCACAAGCCGCCTCATCAACAATGCCTTGTTTCGGGATGTTTTCGGTTGATACATGCCCTTCAAAGTCATCCACAAATTATAAGCATTTGTCTCCTCGGATACATGATAAATACCTCCTCCGAAATAAATTGTCGGATCAACCCCAAAAGCCCTTCGATTCAATTTCTTCCAATCATCCGTCTTCATCTCCGTTGGTTTGACCCCTAAATATTCCAACGGATCATATAAATCCTTCTACGATAATAAATCCACCATTTGCGATTTCCAAATCGAATAATTTAAAGACGTTAATTGAACCATACTCGTCATACTTGCATCCGACATCTTACTTAGTCCATAATAAGTAAGAACAACAATATACGACGCTCCACAATGCTCCAACAATCACCGCAATACCAAAAATACACAAAAAATGTCCAAACAGTGCACTTACGGCGCTTTTCGTGTCGAATCTGCCCAAACGGACCCCGTAGATGGATCCAGAACGTCAAAACCACTAAAAACAGTCTGAACCAGCTGTGAACTGACCCAACCCACGCGTTGATCTGACCCTACCCGCCATTGACCCGGCCCGACCTGCCGCGCGTGACCTCCACTCGACGCGAGTAGATCTTACTCGCGATCAAATTGCTGCCTTTGACCGGCGTGTGAGACTCACCGCCGCCACCTCTGGCGACCGACCTTACCTTTCCACGATCGTCTCGTCGATACGGACACAGTCGTACCCTCCGATCTTCCATCCGACCACTCCTCGTTCAGATCGACGCGATTTCAGAACCCACCTCCACCGGTGTTCAAATCGCGATTCCGGCCACCTCCGGCCTCCTTCCTCCACTGTAAGACCACCTCTGGATTTCTCTCTTCAAGGCGAACACAACCCCGTGCTCAGATCTTGAATCTTGCGATTTTTGTCTCGAACCTCCACTCCGATCTCAACAATGGCGATTTCCAGTGACCTCCGCAAACCGGCTCTGATACCACTTGTTGGGGTAAACCCCCTACCCCAGCCAAGGATCGAAATACACACACAATATGAAGGAAAAACGTTTTGTATATATCCACAAAAATACAACGTAAAAACCTCACGGAGAGGAGGAGACCCACACACCTCACTCACTCTCTCTATAAAGCAGCCCACATGCCTATCTATTTTTCCCTCTACCGAAAAATAGCAGCAACCACATATGTATACCCCTCAAAACCTCAAAACAAAATAGGGTTACAACAATACAATAGAAAGGACAAAAATGCCTTTCAAACACTAAGGGGTGGACTCCAACAATTTTTAGTAGTCTCATGGGATCAGGAAGAGTATTCAACCAAAGTATAAAAAATTGACACAGCAAAAAACTAGCTTGCCAATAAATTTTTGAAGCATCGACACATGGAACACATTATATAAATGTGATATAATTCAGCTGACAATGCTACTAATAAACTGTTATCCCAGTACATTCGACAATCTCATACGGCCCTATAAATCTCAGTGCCAACTTATCCTTCCCCTTGAATCGCATAATCTCATTCCACGATGATACCCAAATAAATACATATTTACCCACATTTAACTCGAAATCTCGTTTATAGTTATCCACATAATTTTTCTGTCTATTTTTTGTCACTTGTAGGAAAAATCTGAAGAAAGTAAAACCAATACAGAAAATAGAATGAAAAACTGGCAAACCAAAATAGAAATTAGAGCAAAGAACCAGAGGCATGTGATTACACAATCCCCTTAAGACTTTTTAGTCGTCCTAAATGTAGGTGCACAGGAATCAAATAGGCCAAGTCTTCTAGGGTACAACCGGTGTAAAGGTGGAAACACCATAACACACCTCTAGTCGAACAATGTTATGTGCAGAACTTATGCTTTGACTGCTATGGAATGTAGGGAAAGATGGATTTTCTGGTGTGAAGAAAAATTGGACAGACTGCCAATATAATTAATGGGGAAGGCCTTGATTCATTTCGTTCTGCCAGACCTTTGGTCTGGTGTATGTAATGCCCAAGTAATGCAGCAGTTATGAAGAGACTGCAGAAGGTGGAGAGTCACTGGGAGGTGGAAAGACTCCGGATTGGACTGGGTAGGGTCAAGTCTGCAAGCCCGCACCCATACAATCAAGTCAAGTCCACACCTAAAAGGACAAGCTTAATCCAATTGTTACAATTTGATTTTCCATAAAATGATACCACGAGCTCGGGCATGGCACGACATGGCCGGGCAGGCGATGGCGGTGTGTGCGTGTGTGCGTGTGGGAAAATATTCGAAGCACACTTCATCTTACTTTCCACTTAGGCTTGTTGTGAACTTTAGTCTCATACTTTAGTAAATATATCCAACACACAACTCCCCAACTTCTAATGTGGGATCGAGTATTTTAATACTCACCCACCATTAAAAACACTCAACTTTGAATATCAATTTATTATTCAATAATTATTAAAATTTAATGATTCTTTTTGTGTATTAAAGTCCTCACATAGGACTATTAATACCCATAACTAATCATCTCAAATGATACCATATTTAAATAATACATATTTATCAATTCCATTAAAAATGCCTAAAAACCCAAATTTTCCAACAATCCCCCACATGAATGAAATTCATAGAATATCCATGAGTATCCAAAGAAACGATCGACACTAAAAGATTTGGGGGGTAAGCCTTTCCTGCGGTGGTTCTCTGCTGTGAGCGGAGGAGATGGACTGTGGAGGTGTGGCTGGACCTAGCTGCACAGGTAACACACGTTAGGCTACCGGCAGAGTCGCCGGTGGACCCTCCGATGGACCCTCCGATGGCAAAGTCAGCAAAGGTTTAGAGTGAGAAAGTAAATGGACATAGCTTTTGCTAGTGAGAGAGAGTCTACCTTTGCATTGAATGCTCATCTGTATTTATAGGCCATCGGAGAATGGGAGACACGCGCTTCGGCGCGAGTGAACTGGTGTGGCAGATCATGGGCAGCGTGCCTGTCTCCTCTGAGCGTCTGAACACGTGGCCAACCGGTCGGCCCTGACAGTATCAGGCGGCGCCGCCTGACAGCATTGGGCGGCAGAAAAGCTGACAGAGCATGCCTGACATTCTGCGGGAATTACGGAAAAGCTGACTCTGTGTCAGGCGTGTGTCTGCCATGTGCACAAAACCCGGGATGCTGTCCCCGAGGGAATCTTCGCTATGAACAAGGGATTTTGTCCTCTCTGGCCGAAGAGAGCTGCTTCGGCGTTACTTGTTGTAGGCCGGGCCGTCCTGAGCAAAGAGACCTCTGCCACAGCAGTGATCCCAGGAGAGCCTCCGCGTCGGCCGTTGCTCTGCTTGGTCGCATGACCTTGACTGTTAGGTTCTTCGGCTAGGCACCTACTCTGGGCTTTGAGTCTCTGGGCCGGAGAGAGCCCCAGAGAGGCCCTTACGTCGGCTAAGCTTAGTTCGGCCGCATATAGGCTGGCCTGAGCTGTGGTCCTCCTGGAGGAGGTCGTGGCTCCGGCCTCCTGAGAGTTCGGCCCCCAACAATATCCCCTCAACCCCTTTGGCCAGGCATTTTGGCTGAAGCGGGGTTGACCCGGTGCCGATAGGTTGTGTAGGTGCCGAAGGGAGGAGCGTTGGATCATTGATTTGACTTGAGATTTGTTCTAACAGCATTTAATGAACCGTCATTTTGAAATCGCTAATGTGTCGCGCCCTGGAGAGGTGGCGCGTCTGACGTGACATCACGCGGACAGGTGTTGCATCATCGGTCTCCGTGTGCTTGATCTGGCGGTTGGGCAGCATTACGTGTCATGCAGCGGTTGGCTGGAGCTGCGGCTGATGGGACAGCGTGCAGGTGCGTTGTCTGGCATGCAGGGCCGGCATAACTTCCAAAGCGGCGCAATCATTGTGGGCGCGAGGTGACCGTCTGGACCGGGTCGGTCGGTCAGCCGGTTTTGAACTCCAGGCCTCCCCTATAAATAGGGGACTTAGGGTTTTTCAAACCCTTCCCGTTACTGCTGCTCCTTCTCTCTCTAGGCGATTTCTGGTAACCGCGCGCAACACCTCCGGCCACCGTTCTCCCTGTTTCCAGCGCTCGTTCTCCAGGCCTTCAGCCCTCTTCATCACCTCAAGTAACTGTTGAACTTCATCTCTGCCATTTTCGCGACTTTCCTCTTGCTTTCCTGGTCGTTCTTGCGACCTCTGGAGGACTGCTCATTTTCTCCCTGCCATTGTTTAAGACCTGGAAGCTTTTGGCGAGCTTCTGGGCTTCTTGGCTGGTGGTGGGCGCTCGCCCTGCTCACGGACACCTCTGGCCGTTGTGGTTGAGCCTTATTTTGCCTTCTCTTCGTTTTTGCGACTTTTTTCCAGGCTGGGGTGCATCCCTCCTGCCATTTTCGTGGCTGGAAGCTTCCTGTAAGTTTCTAGGCCTTGTGGTGAGGGAGATGAACCTTCAGACCGATCTTGGCCGAGCCGAGCCGCCTTCCTATGCTTCGTTGCATAGGTTGATGCCGGACCGACTAACGGTGCCCTCTTGTTTGTGTTCTTTTCAGATCCAACTGGTGGCACCGAAGAAGCGGTCCGACAAGTTTAGGCGGCTCCTGGACACTCCCGAAGACCTCCGGCACTTTAGGGAGGAGTACGAGGTCCCGGTCGACGTGAATCTTTTGTTGGCTCCCGTCAGCTACAAGGAACAGGGACCACAGCACGCCCTTATTCCCATCGTTGCCATCGCTGAGGGGGGAGTCCAGTTCCCCTTTCACCCAATTCTCACCCGTTTCTTCGGCTCTCTTGGTATTATTCCATTCCAAGTGACGGTAAACACCTTCATTATTCTTCTGGGGGTGACCAAGTTGAACGAAACCCTCCCGCCGGCAGATCGACTCACCTTTGAAGACATCTTCGGCTGTTACTTTGTTGGATACAACCACAAGTCCAACAAGTATAATTTGGGACGGAAACCTCTCCAGTCCGACCTGATTGCCGGCTTGCCAGACTCAGATAAATACGCCGACGATGTCCTCATCGTCTCCGGCCGCTTCTTCACTCCCCTTCAACATGGGGGAGGACATGTGTTCTCCGTACCCTTTCTGGAGGGGGTACCCAATAAGTTTTGTTACTTCGGCTGGATCTTCTTATCTGCTCTTCTCGGATTTTTCTAACCGTCTGCTCCTCTTTGTGCAAACGTCGGGGTTCTTAGCCACTGCAAGAACGTTGCCGACGCTGATAGAGTGAAGGCTTTTTCTGCTTTGGGAGAAGCCAGACACTAGGCCCCGACTTTGTTGGAGTACCATCCAACTTACACCCACACTCCTCGGCCGCGACCCTTTCCAGCCGAGACATCCACTAGGCGCTCAGCCGAGCCTTCATCCGAGCACTTGCCCGAGCACTCTGCAGCACCATCCATTGAAGAGGTTGACATGGGGCCGAAGAAGGTGATCGACCTTGACATGGAGTTCCACGATGATGGGACCGAGGGAATAACCGAGTCCCTCGTTGCAGTTTTGGAGAAGCTGCCAACTGGTGGCCGGGCCGGCCAGGTCATGGAGATGCTGGTAAGGACTCGGGCCGCGCGTAAGAGGGCCCGAGTTTCTGAGGGTGTGCAGCAGTCAGAGCATTTCTTGGCTGCGGTAGAGAAGACCACAGTTCATGACCCTGCAACTGCTGAGACGGCGGGGTCCTCCAGGACGGAGGTGGTATTGTGGGAGCCGAAGTTCTCATTTGAAGGAGTCACTGCCGAGGAGGGCGACAAGCTGGATGACCGCCCAAACGTGGCGATGGCACTGCTCCAGGCATTTGCTCTGCCGAGGGAAATGGAGTCCATCCCCCAAGGCCCCCGGACCTGCTTCCGGACGATGATGTACTACGGCGCCAAGGTAAATATTTTACCCCTTTTTCAGTTGATCTTTTGCTTCGGTGTAGTTTTGGTAACATTTGTCCTCTACAGATGATGGCTGCCGGCACTGGCGTGGACCAGCGCATACTCGAGCTCCAGGTCGAGCTTCAAACCAAGGCCACGGCGATGCAGATGACCGTGGAAATAAATATTGCCGAGTTGACCGCCAAGACTTCGCGGATCGCGGACCTTGAAGCCGAGAACCTTTGTCTGAAGGCTGAGCGGGAGGCCGACATGTAGAAGGCCGCTTAGAAGGCCACTGAGGAGGCCGAGCCGGAGTATAGCCGTGGGTTCGAGGAGGCGGCGAACCAGTGCCGGGAGCAGATGGTCTGCATTAAGGAGAGATGCTTCCAGAGAGGCTGGGTGTCTGCCAAGGTGTCTCTGGGGGCCGACAATGATGCCAACAGTGTGGGGGATATCCCCCTCATGAAGGATTCCAAGGATGGGCTTTGGCTTCTTCCCTCCAGGTCGGCTCCCACCGAGCCGACTGCTTAGTCTGCTTTTGTCATTTTTTGTTTCTGCCCCGGACCGAGCCGATCTGTGGCCGGCTCCTTTTGACTTTAATGAACTTCAGTTTTTGCTTCAAATTTCTTGTCTGCATGGCTATTTGAATGGTATACCCTTCTTCCCCCAGTCGAGGAAAAGGCTTTGGTCAGCCGAGGCTTTGCCCTCGGCTTGGTGCTGTACTCCGATTGCATTACTGGTTGGTGATTGCTTCGGGACTGTACCGTATCAGCCCTTGTGCATTTCAGATAAATGCCAGATTCTTGAGGGGCTCTTCGGCGATATGGCGCCGAGGAGCTGTAAGTTTTCTCGGCAAAGTCACCGAGTACCTGTAGGCGCGTTTTGTAGATAAACGGCAACTAAGAGCTGCTTCGGTGATATGGCGCCGAAGAGCTGTAAGTCTCCTCGGCAAAGCCACCGAGGAGCTGCATGCGCATTTTGTAGATAAACGGCAACTAAGAGCTGCTTCGGCGATATGGCGCCGAAGAGCTGTAAGCTTCCTCAACAAAGCCACCGAGGAGCTGCATGCGCGTTTTGTAGATAAACGGCAACTAAGAGCTGCTTCAGCGATATAGCGCCGAAGAGCTGTAAGCTTCCTCGGCAAATCCACCGAGGAGCTGCATGTGCGTTTTGTAGATAAACGGCAACTAAGAGCTGCTTCGGCGATATGGCACCGAAGCGAAGGATAGAAAACCCTAAACAGGTACTTTGAGAGTCAAGTTTCATTGATTTGAGGGCCGAAGGCCAAATTTACAGAATCAGTGGTAATACAATCTCAGGTTAGTGGCATTCCACGGCCTTGGAATTGGGGTGCCGTCCAGGTCTTCTAGCCGATAAGCCCCGGTCCCTGCATGGCCAGTTACTTTGTACGGCCCTTCCCAATTTGGACCGAGCTTGCCGTCGGAGCTTTTCTTTTTGTTCCCCACCACTTTCCTTAGAACGAGATCATCAATCTTAAAGGCCCTGGGCCGGACCGTCCTTGCAAAGTTTCTGGCTACTCCTTGCTGGTAGGCAGCTAGTCTGATACTAGCCGTGTCTCTTTTTTCTTCGGTCAGTTCCAGGTCTTTCTCGATTACTGCACTATTTGTTGTTTCATCAAATGCCTCGGTTCTGAGAGTTGGCAGTCCGGCTTCTATCGGAATGACTGCCTCCATGCCGAAGGCTAAGGAAAACGGTGTCTGTCCTGTAGAGCGCCGAGGTGTTGTTCGGTAGGCCCAAAGAATGCTGGGAAGTTCTTCGGCCCATTTGCCTTTAGATGCTTGGAGTCTTCTCTTGATGCCGCTGCCAATAGTTTTGTTTGAGGCTTCGGCCTGACCGTTGCCTTGCGGATAGTGAGGGGTGGAGTTATAGAACCTTATTTTGTGTTCGGCACAGAAGTTAGTGAAGAGGTCCCCCACGAACTGAGTGTCGTTGTCTGAAATGAAGGCGTAGGGGATGCCGAAGCGAGAAACGATATTCTTCCATGCGAACCTCAATACATCTTTGTCTTCAATGGTCACCAACGGCTCGGCTTCAACCCATTTGGAAAAGTAATCTGTTGCTGTGATCAGAAACTTGAAGCCTCCAGGTGCCGTAGGGAGCTTGCCAATGATGTCCAAGCCCCACTGAGCAAAGGGCCAAGGACTAGTTAAGGGTGTAAGCTCTTCGGCAGGCTGTCTGATGATTGGGGAGAATCGTTGGCAGGGGTCACACTTTTTCACGATCTGCTCTCCGTCTTCCATCATCTTCGGCCACCAATATCCCTGGGAGATAGCTCGGTGTGCTATTGATCTTCCCCCGGTATGTGCTCCGCAACTGCCGGTGTGGATCTCCTGCAGCACCCCTTCTACCATTGTTGGGTGCACACAAAGGAGGTACGGGTCCGGAGAATGACCGTCTGTATAGCTTGTCTTGAGGGCCAAGCCAGAACCGTGCCGACTTGTGAATGATTCGGTGGGCCTCCCTCTTGTCTTCTGGGAGTGATCCGTCCTTCAGAAATGAAATGATTGGGTCCATCTAGCTGGGACCCTGGCTGATGAAGAAGATGGTTGAATGCTTCGACGCTTCTATACTCGGTTGATCTATGCTCTGGACGCTGACCGTCCTCTGCTCTTTGACTTCTGTTGCTGAGGCTATTCCGGCTAGAGCGTCGGCATGGGCATTTTGCTCCCAACCGACCTGTTGGATTTGGATTCGATTGAACAGCCCCATTTTTTCCTTGACCTTATGCATGTATCTTCCCATTCGCTCATCTCGGCACTCGTAGTCACCGTTGACTTGGTTGACCACGAGCTGAGAGTCTCTGTAAATGCTGAGGCTCTGGATCTCCAGCTCTTCGGCAGCTTTCAGGACGGCCAGAAGGGCTTCATATTCTGCCTCATTGTTGGAGGCGCTGAAGTTCAGCCGGAGGGAGTGTTCATGAGAGATGCCCTCTGGGCAAATGAGGACGACTCCGACACCATTCCCTCGGCAATTGGATGCTCCGTCGACGAACATCTTCCACGAGTCCTGATTTAGCAGTGGTTCTGGAAGAGCTTGTTCGGCACAAATTTTGTTGGTTTGAAATTCCTCTGGCCGAGGAGAGAATTCTGCAAGGAATTCGGCCAGGATTTGGCCCTTTATAGCTGTCTTCGGCTGAAATTTGATGTTGAAGTTTGCCAGTTCCACGGCCCATTTGGTGAGTCGGCCAGAGAGATCGGCGCGTTTAAGCAACTCCCGAAGTGGGAATTCGGTCAAGACCACAACGGTGTGTGCTTGAAAATAAGGTGCCAGCTTCCTGGATGCAATAATCAAAGCATATGCAAGTTTTTCGAGAGGGAGATACCTGGTCTCGGCGCTGATGAGAGACTTGCTAGAGAAATAGACTGGCTGCTGTTCCAGCCCCTCTTGCCTAACCAATGCTGAGCTGATGGCATGTGGTGTGACGGTAAGGTACAGATACAACTCTTCCCCTTGCATTGGTTTGGCAAGTAGGGGAACCGAAGAGAGGTACTCCTTGAGGTTGCCGATGGCCTCCCCACATTGTTTGGTCCAGAGGAAGTGTCGTCGGCTGTTTTTCTTCAACACTTCGTAGAACGGTCAGCATTTATCTGAGGATCTGCTGATGAACCGGTTGAGGGCTGCGGCCATTCCTGCAAGTTTCTGCACTTCCTTCAAAGTTCTCGGCTGTTCAATATTCTGGATGGCCGAGATCAGAGAGGGATCGGCCTCAATGCCTCGGCGCGTGACAAGATAACCCAGAAATTTCCCCGAGCCAACTCCAAAGGCACATTTTGAAGCATTAGGACGGAGCTTGTGCTTCTTCAGTATGTCAAATACTCTTTGAAGATCATCCAGATGGTTTTCTTCGGCCTTGCTATTGATGACTATATCATCTATGTAGGCCTCCATCGTGTCGCCGAGCTGAGAGCTGAACATTTTCGTGACCATCCTTTGGTACGTTGCTCTGGCATTTTTCAGGCCGAAGGGCATCACCCGATAACAGAACAGCCCCCTTGGAGTGATGAATGTCGTTTTTTCTTGATCTGGGCCGAACATGGCTATTTGATGGTATCCTCGGTAAGCATCCATGAAGATCATCCTGGCGTGTCCGGCCGTTGCATCGACCAGCTGATCAATCCTCGGCACGGGAAAACTGTCTTTGGGGCAAGCTTCAGTGAGGTTAGTGTAGTCAACACATACCCTCCACTTGCCAGTCTTCTTCTTGACCACCACCGTGTTGGCTAACCAGGTGGGATAGTGTACTTCTCGGATCTCCTGTGCTTCGGTCAGACGGTCCACCCCTTCGATGACTGCGTCGGCATGTGCAGCTGCCGATCGCCTGGCTTTTTGAACAACGGGCCGACACTCTGGCGGACGTTGAGATGATGACTGATGAACCCAGGGTCTACGCCCGGCATTTCATATGGCGTCCAGGCGAATATTTCAATGTTGCGCTTAAGACAGCTGACCGTGGCCGCCTTATCTGCTTCGGTCATCTGGGAACCGATAAGAAAGAAGCGCTCTGGATCTTCGGCGCTTAGAGGGACGATGTCAAGGTCCTCAATGGATTTTGCCGAGGCACTTGAACTGACGTCCTCCAGCACCTGCTGATCTGGAACCTCTACCCAGTGGACTTGCTCAGGAGTAACCTTCCCCTTGACGGCAGCGATATAGCACTGTTTCGCCGAGGCTTGGTCTCCCCTAAGCTCCTCCACGCCTCTTGAGCCAATGAATTTTATGACCTAGTGGTATGTGGAAGCGACTCCCTTAATACTGTGGACCCAGGTCCGGCCCAGGATGGCGTTGTAGGGTGATGGGACATCAACTATCACAAATTCCACCTCGGTGGTGACCGTGCCGATGGTCATTGGTATGGTGATTTTTCCGAGCGGCCAGACTGACGCCGCGTTGAACCCTACCAGCGGCACGTCGGTCGGTTGTAGGTCCTCTGACTTATACCCCATTTTCTTGAACAAGGAATAATACATAACATCTGCCGAGCTACCGAGGTCAACGATAACTCGACTGACCTGGCAGTCGGCAATTTGAAGTGTGACGACTAGCGCGTCGTCGTGGGGGTGTTGGACTCTTTCTGAATCTCTAGAAGAGAAAGTGATGGAGTACCTTGAGTCCGGCTTTGGCTTCTTCGGCATAGGCTGGACGGCAAGGATCTCCTTTGCTTCGATTTGCTGGAGCTCAGACCGGAGCTGCTCTTCTCGCCGGTGGTCCACTGTCACGTGGATCACGTTGATTATGCGAAGGGCCGGCTTGGGATCTTCCTTCGGCACAACATTTGCCGTTCTGTCTGTATCAATAAAGTCCCCAAGATGGCCGGCAGTGACCAACTCTTCTAGAAAGTCCTTGTACGCCCGGCAGTTGGTCGTGAGGTGGCCCTTCTCCCTGTGGTAAGTGCATCTGAACTTATCATTGCCATCTCTCTGAGCCCCCAATCTCTTCTCTGGCCACCTGAAATATGGCTCCTTTTCGATTTTGCGAAGGAGTATGAAGGTGGGCTTTTGAAGACAGTGATGTGAGCCACATATTCGTACGTCTTGTAGGTCCGTGGTTCCCCCGGCTGGACGGTATTAGTTTCTTTCCTTCTGGCCGTGTTGTTATGGCTGCTGGAGCCTTGGCCGGAATGTTGATCGGCTCTGCTCCGCTCTTCCTTGGCTTCTTCCAACTTTGCGTGGAGTTCGATTCTGGCCATGAGCTCATTCATCGTTGCCGGAGGGAAAAGCATGATGTCCTCGAACTCTCGGCTGGAGTGGTCCAGGCCGAGTTTGAATGATGTAACTGCGATTTTTTGATCGCACTCCTCAATTTCATTATAGAGGTCCCAGTACCGGGCTGCGTATTGGCGCAGAGATTCAGACCTCGCTCGCCAAAGGCCGAGGAGGGACTCAACCTCTTTCTTGACTTTGGTGTTGGTGATGAACCAAGCCAGGAAGGCCGTTGAGAGTTCTCTCCATGAGGAGATGGACCTTGCTGGCAGTCGGTCAAACCAGAGCAACCCAACCTCGCCGAGGCTGGATGGAAACAGCTTGCACATCAAGGCATCCTCCCTAGAGTAAAGGGACATCATTTGCCTGAAATGCACGATATGGGTGTACGAGTCCATTTTGGGATCGTACCTGTTGAATTTGGGGGCCGAAAAGCCTGTCGGAGGCCTCGCAGCTTCAATTTCAAGAGAGAATGGGGTACAGGGAATTCTATCCTATCGGCATGGCTCATAGGTCCGAGCTGGCAGGACATCTCTTCTTTGACTAACCTTCTGCTCTGAGAAGTGGCTGCCTCTCTGGCCGTCGTGCCTCCTAGGCCTAGGTGGTGACGGATCTCGGACCTGACGGTTCCTCTGAGCTGCTGGGACTGCATTGGGGCTGAGGCGGTCGAGCACTGGTGGCCTGGCGTTGGAAGCTGAGTGCTCATCCTTGGGCCGAGGAGGCGAGACCCGGCGCCTGACGCGGCGGTTCTCGTTGTCCCTCTCCCGGGCAGGAATTTCTTCTACCCTTCCTCCCAGCCTATTCAGAGCCGAGGGCCTGGTCTGCTGAGACCTTCTCCTACTCTGGGACGGCTCCTGGTACTCTCTGTCGTCCCTCTCGGCATGGCTCAATGCCGACGCCACCCTCTTCTTCTCGATAGCCTCCCTCAGGAGGGTCATCTCTTTGATGAGGGCATCAATTTGGTGATCCCGTTGGCCCAGATCGCCCTCCAGCTGGCGAATGTACTGCCTCGTAGTTAGCTTGGCCGGAGGGTCTGGACATTTGCTGGAGTGGTAGCTAGCGTCGCTGGCACGGACACGCTCAGGAGTGCGAAGAGCAGAGTCTCCGGTCCTGGCTACCTCTTTCACTTTGCGTCTTCTGCCATCCGACTGGTTGTCCTTGGAAGCCATCTTCGAGCTCACAGTAGAGATCTAAATGTTAGAGAAAGGTTTCCCCAGTGGAATCGCCAATTGTTGGGGGGTAAGCCTTTCCTGCGGTGGTTCTCTACTGTGAGCAGAGGAGATGGACTGTGGAGGTGTGGCTGGACCTAGCTGCACAGGTAACACATGTTAGGCTACCGGCGGCGTCGCCGGTGGACTCTCCGATGGCAAAGTCAGCAAAGGTTTAGAGTGAGAAAGTAAATGGACATAGCTTTTGCTAGTGAGAGAGAGTCTACATTTGCATTGAATGCTCATCTGTATTTATAGGCCATCGGAGAATGGGAGACACGCGCTTCGGCGCGAGTGAACTGGTGTGGCAGATCATGGGCAGCATGCCTGTCTCTTCTGAGCGTCTGAACGCGTGGCCGACCGGTCGGCCCTGACAGTATCAGGCGGCGCCGCCTGACAGCATTGGGCGGCAGAAAAGCTGACAGAGCATGCCTGACATTCTGCGGGAATTACAGAAAAGCTGACTCTGTGTCAAGCGTGTATCTGTCATGTGCGCAAAACCCGGGATGCTGTCCCCGAGGGAATCTTCGCTGTGAACAAGGCATTTTGTCCTGTCTGGCCGAAGAGAGCTGCTTCGGCGTTACTTGTTGTAGGCCGGGCCGTCCTGAGCAAAGAGACCTCTGCCGCAGCAGTGATCCCAGGAGAGCCTCCGCGTCGGCCGTTGCTCTGCTCGGTCGCATGACCTTGACTGTTAGGTTCTTCGGCTAGGCACCTCTTCTGGGCTTTGAGTCTCCGAAACGGAGAGAGCCCCAGAGAGGCCCTTACGTCGGCTAAGCTTAGTTCGGCCGCATATAGGCTGGCCTGAGATGTGGTCCTCCTGGAGGAGGTCGTGGCTCTGGCCTCTTGAGAGTTCGGCCCCCAACACCCCACATGAATGAAATTCATAGAATATCCATGAGTATCCAAAGAAACGATCGACACTAAAAGATTTGGAAAGAAAGAGAGAGTTCTTTCGGATCAGTCCTGCATAGGATAAGTAGTTTTTGGCTTTGAACCTTCCCTTGTGAAAACCTATCGGGTATTACTGACTAACGAGTGAACGTAAAGTTTTGAATTGTTCTATCATTTGTGTAAACCGAGACAATAGATCACACACAAGACCTTTCTATACACAACTTAGTTCTCATTGTTTGTGTTTAGTTTGGCCTTAAACACATCGCCTGGTTCTGCAAGTATTTCCTTGAGAATTTTGTCTTCCTAAATTCTCAAAAAAATGATCCCACTTCATACTACATAGGTGACCTCTTAACACAAGTACATCAATACTTGGCATATCGATACATAAGAGTCATTCAGAGTATAGCTCAACCTGAATCTATTTCTATCATTGTTTGCATGATAGAAACGAGCAGGAGTGTAAACTCTTCAATGACACCACTAGATGTACAAATTTTAGTTGTCTCTTTGAACCTAGATCTTGGGATCTCTAGTCAACTAGGTCAGATTTCTATCAAGACATCTTTATTCGTCTTTAGTATTTAAGCCCATTCCCCTCGATGCTTTAGCAACAATTTCCCTAGTTAACCCTTTGGTTAGCGGATCTGTAATATTGTCCTTTGTCTTTATATAGTCCAAAGTGACAACACTATGAGAGAGCAATTGCCTAATGGAATTATGTCGACAATGAATATGCCGTTACTTTCCATTGTATATGTTGCTCTATGCTCTGCCAATCTCTGATTGACTATCACAATTTACACAAATTGCAGGCATAGGCTTAGGCCATCTTGAAATATCTTCGAGGAATTGGTGAAGCCATTCTGCTTCTTCTGTAGCTTTATCTAAATCAATGAATTCGGATTCCATAGTAGACCTTGCTATGCAAGTATGTTTGGATGATTTCTAAGAAATGGATGTACCACCGAGTGTAAGAACATAATCACTAGTGGATTTGGAATCTTTCGTATCAGAAATCCAATTTGAGTCAGCATGTCCTTCAAGTACCATTGGATAGATCGTGAAGTGTAGTCCCCAATCTTGGGTGTACCTTAGGTAATGAAATACCCTAGTAATGGTTTTCTAGTGATTAACTCCCGGATTACTCGTGTAGCGGCTCAACCGGCTAATAGAGTAGGCTAAATCCGGTCTTGTACATGTCATCACGTACATAAGGCTTCTAATTACACGTGAGTACTCTAATTGATCACACATTCACCAATGTTCTTAGACAAATAGAGGCTCAAATCAACTAGAGTCCTAGCCACAGTTGTATCAGACTTGTTAAGCTTCTCAAGTATCTTGTCAACATAGTGAGATTGTGACAAGACAAGTTTGTTCGGTGTCCAAGAGATTTTGACACCTAAAATGACTTCAGCAAGTCCCATGTCTTTCATGTCAAACTTCGAGTTCAATATGTTCTTAGTATCTTTGACAATCTTATCGCTACTACCGACAATAATCATGTCATCAACGTATAAGAATAGGATGATATAGCCATCTTTGGTGTCTTTGACATACATACACTTGTCACATTCGTTGATTTTGAAACCACTCCCAATCATAGCATTGTCAAACTTCTCATGTCATTGCTTGGGTGCTTGCTTCAAGTCATATAATGATTTAATTAGGTTACAAGCTTTCTTTTCTTGGCTTGTAGCTGTGAACCCTTCAGGTTGCTCCGTGTAGATTTTCTCATCTAAATCTCCATTAACATGAGTCCCTGACCTATCGATCATCCAGTTTTTAGACCCCCGGGCACGTGCCCCATCCGACAGACACGATCAATCTTCTATAACCTTCTAGACACGTGTCCTCACCCTACGAACTGTGCATTGATAATTATGCTCGTCCATTTTTCGAATTTCAAACGGTGGCCAATCGCTTATATAAGCCCGTAGCTCTCTCATTTTCAGCCTTTAGCGATCCAGAGCTCTGCAACAGTTAGCAATTTGCAATCCCATCTTTCTCAATCTCATTTTCCAGCCCCTCAACACTTCGAAGCATCTTCAACCAAGGTAATTCCTATTTCTGCACTTATTACAGCCTTGTTTCTTTGAATTGGGGCAAAAATGCCCCCTTTCTGAACTTGGAGCACCCTGCAGAAAGTAGCATCACATAGGGCACTATAGTATTGCTACAGTACCCACTCTGTCACCCCTTCCCCGGACCGTGGTCTTTGATCCTCTTCCCCTGTTCTTTGGTCAAGCCTACTTATGTCGGGCAACAGAGGTGGTGCTATCGAGCCAAGTGGGGCAGCTGTTGAACCAGCCAGACTCATTCCATTTGTCAAATACTTCTCCAGTTCCCAACATCTCGGGGCCTTCCGGAGGTAAATAAAAGTGTTACATTTCTATTTCTGTTCTTCTTCTTCGCTGCGATGTAGTCTCTTTATATAATGCAGGGAATACTAATTTATGTTTTAGCTTGATAAGAGTCAACACAGCATCAGCTATGCCAGCATCAAATGACTATCAAGGTAGAACATGAACATGTATATTCTTCGCGCATATGCATTGAAAATAAATCATTAGCCTTGCTTATGATTTATTTTCCGCTATCATAAAGTTGATATTCGAATATTCATTAGATAACTTTTGGATAATGTATGGTTATGTCCGACGAATCATTTGATTATCTTTTGAATTTGTGAAGATTAACTTTCATAAACATAAAATTGACGTTCATAAAATAAAGGCAATTTTATCGCCCGGTCCCATTTTTTCAACTTATTTATGAGCGGGTCCAGGGCAAATAGATTTTCCCTCGCCAGGTCCTGTTCCATTTTTCCCGTATATACCCTTGCGGTTGCGGTAATAATAAAAAATTGTTTATTTTATTAAAAATGATTTATCTGAAGATATACAAATCAAAAAATTATAAAAAATATA
>NMUG010000645.1:0-21067 GCA_002855965.1 Monotropa hypopitys | reverse complement strand
TAATCATGTTAACAAATACCAAATGAAATTGTTAACCACACAAACATTCCGTTTAATATTAATCATGGTCCAGAACATCTTTTCTCAACTAATGGCTGCTGGGATTATCTACTGCTGTGTTTTGTTTCATTGTTATTGCTTGGTTTCATTTTTTCGTGTTTTATTTGGCTGCTGCGTCTATCCGTAAACAAGTTATTCATGTGTCTTTGGCACTTGTTTCTTTTCGCAATCACATGATATAGAGCAATACAAACCTATGCGACATGCTCACTTATAGAACTTACGCTTCTCGAAACTAATGCATGTTTAGTCTACATCTTATCAGTTTCGGTTCTGTACCTACAATTTAACTCAGGTTATGCAGTTGTTTGTTAAATTCACTATGCACATTTCCATGTTTTCTGCTAATTAAGCTCTGATTCAATCCTGCATTGCAACTTTTGCTCTGTGTTAATCTACTGCTGTTTGCTTACATTATTTCTATCTTTGTCTCTCCCAGTCACAAAGGGGGAGAATTATTTTCTAATAATTTCCTTGAAGTCATACAGGTACAACTTGACTCGTCCAATCAATTAAATAGTTCAGAATAGATTGTGTCATTGGGAGTGCCAAAGGGGGAGATTGTAAGTTCCATTGTTTTAGACGTTTTAGGTTTTTGGCAATCCCAATGATTATCTTGAGTCATTTTAATTTTTAGACGAGTCTGTTTAGGTGTGAAAGGAGAAAAATCTTTATGTAATTTTTATTTTATTATGCTCGAGTCTTTATTGTATATCCATGGTTGTTTAAGAAGTCAAAATTGTGCTCGGGTTGTCATCAGAGGAAGCCTACTGCTGTCGAGCGACATTAGTCCGCTCGAGCGGATCTTCATGCTCGAGCGAAGTTAATTGAAGAGGTTGAGCCAATTTGTAAAGTTCGAAAAAAATTGCAGATGCTGAGTTGTTTTGATGGCTGATCTTATCTACAGCATTTTGGTTTCAAAAATTATGTTTAGAGATAATGCGATAAGAGCAGATATTTTTTTTAAATCAAGGAGTACAATCCATGATAAGGTTTTTTTGGGTGCAACTAAGGTTTTGAGACTTCTGATTGAAAAACACACAGATGGGGTGAGTGTAAAATATTGCAACAGATATATTGTGTGAGACCAAGGTACTTTTTTTTGGACTGGTGGGAACAAAAACATCACAGAGTTTCTTTCGAAGCTTCTTGAAAAATATACATAATAGAGGTTTGTGTGAGACCAAGGCTTTTGAACAATTTTGGCGCACAAAAAATACAAGAGAAGGGTTTTGGGACTTCTCAGAAAAGGTGAGATACAAGGGTTTTGCAGAGCAAGATATATACATATCACAGAGCTGTGTGATTTCGCGTGAGAGAAGTTCTGAATGTGTAAGATTCTGAAATTTGTGCGATCTGTGTTGAGTGACTAAGTGATTTGAGGGTTTCTTTGTGCTAAGAATACATGGTGTGTGCATAGCTGAAAATTAGAGTGGCTTTGTGATTGATCGATCTTCTTCGAGATTCATAGAAAGCTTAGTAGGGAATCAAGAACACTTTATTGATACAGTAATTCATCATTTGTGAGTAATTTCAAATTCTTTAGGGTAGTTCTATTAACAACCACTTAATTGCTAAATAAAGCCCATCTTTTTTCCTTCGGAAACTAACTTCCGAATGAAATAGGTTATTTCGGATTTTAGTTTCCGAAGTGTTCAAAACATTTCGGAAATTAAAATCCGAACAGTTCAAAAAAATGTGAAAAAATCATTCGGAAATTAGTTTCCGAAGTGTACAAAAAAAATGGGATGTATTTAGCAATTAAGTGGTTGTGAATAGAACTACCCAATTCTTTATGTTCATTGGAAGGCCTTGAGGATTAAAGGAAACAAGTACGGGTTCGGTGAACGAGTGAGTCGACAGAGTTCTCTGAACAACCCCGAGCGAGTCTAGGTTGTAAGTATGAGTCTCTATAAATGAATAAAGTATTAGTGATTGTTTTTCTTTTTCCCGTGGTTTTTACCCTTTTTCGGGTTTTCCACGTATATCGCATGTTCTTGTGCTGCTGTTGATTCTTGCTTACGTTTTAATATCTCATGCATGCATAATTGATTTAATTAATCAGCAAATTAATTTAAAATCTAAGAAATAATTTTTTAAGAAAAAAATTAATTTAAAACAAAGTTAAATTTTTTTAATTGGTACCCTACCTCGTACTCGGTAGGTAAATTTCAATGGTTATGTGTATGTTTTCTGTAGCTGGGCATCTCACACGTGTACTCCTTGATCTGGGGTCCACACTATCCTCTGTTTCTACATTTTATTGTAAAACTTTGGTAAAATTTCGTATTTCTTTTGTCACACTCCGTAAATTTTATTTCGATTCGTTTTCGTTTCGACGTGTAATTCGTTAGAAACCTATCTCACATTAAGCTCTTGGGGACCCAAAATATCCGTTTTATCATATCAAATGTTAACGCACCGCTTAGAAGTCCCTTTGGACCTTTTTGGATTCGTTGGGATCGAGTTCGGGCTTGTTGGGATGACCAAAAACCTCCAAAGCAGCTATTTTTTATTTTTGAGGAAGGCTGCATCGGTGCAGCCTCTCTGTGCATCGGTGCAGGGTTAGTTTTTGGTCTTGCATCAGTGCAAGACCAATGCACCAAAGCTTTGTTGCATTCAAGCTTCAGATGCAGCGGTGCAGCCCTATGCTGCATCGGTGCAGGTCATAGGTGCATCGGTGCACCACCGATTCTGGAACCCTCGGATCAAATTTTCCTCTCGGTGCACCGGTGCAGGTCCCAGGTGCACCGTTGCAGGCTGCCTATTTCGCAAATTTTTTGGGGGTCTGCACTGATGCAGACTTTTGGTGCACCAGTGCAGGGCAAATTTGTAATTTTGGATTGGGGGCCTATTTAAGCAAGCTTGTGGTCGATTTAGGGTCATTCCCTACAGATTATTTCTCTCTCTACCTCCCTAAAACCCTACCTCTCTCAACCTCAATCTTCTCTCTTGATTTTGAAGCTCCTAAAGAGGTTTTTGGAAGATTTGTGAAGCATTAACGCCGTAGAGCTCCGCATAGGCTTTACATTGGTGGTCTTTGTGCGTGGTGGTGTGTTGAACCTTCGTCAAGGGTGTAAGTAAAAGTCATCCCAAGGTAGGGATTTTTAAACTCATGTATTCATTTGTGTTGTCTTGTAGTCCTCTTTAAATTGATTTCGAGAAAAACATGTGCGATGTTCGTCTAGACTTATGTTCGATGTTGGATTGTTGATTTCCCT
The DNA here is from genome assembly GCA_002855965.1 of Monotropa hypopitys. Taxonomy (NCBI): domain Eukaryota; kingdom Viridiplantae; phylum Streptophyta; class Magnoliopsida; order Ericales; family Ericaceae; genus Monotropa; species Monotropa hypopitys. Next base: position 17,786 of record NMUG010000645.1, on the reverse strand, counting down.
TGGTAGGAGTAGTGATTGTCGTATATTTGAGGTCCCTGTGGGTTCAATTTCATAAATTTGTCACTTGGTATTGAAAGCCCCAAAATTGTTGAAAATCCTAATTTGTCAAATTTGGGGAAATAGTAATGGACTCTAAATTCGTGAAATTCACATCATGCTTATCAAATTGACATGCGGGACCCTATGCTGTAAATGAAAATTTGACACTTGGCCTTAGAACACTTAAATGTGGAATGTGAAAAATATGACAATTGGCCTTAGAACACTTAAATGTGGAATGTGGAAAATATGATAATTAGCCTTGGAACACTTATATGTGGAATGTGAAAAAATATGATAATTGGCCTTGGAACACTTATATGTGGAATGTGGAAATTGTGGATTTGGCCTTGATACTCTATATGAGGTTTGGATACACTTGAGTGGCTATGGATTCGGGTTGCTTACCTTAGGTCACTAATGGAGAGTGGCACATGATATTGCGCAATGGAGGTTTGACTGGACCTTCCCGGTGAGCCGGGGAAAACAGGAATTACACGATAAGGGGTTGACGAGCCCTGATGCAGAACTAGCCTTGGAACTCATGTGGTTACCTTTGTGATGATCTTGGTACACTTGAACAATATTGGAGCAACATTGGAATGATTGGAATCTTTGTAACGAAACGTATTGGAACAATGAAAATCACACTTTGGAGTACCATGAAAATACATGGAAAGTCTTGGAATAGAAATGATGATAATTGCCCTTTTCTTTGGTAGTCACACTTCATATTGAGCCTATTTCTATGCATGCATCTCTCATTACTTTTTCAATTACACTGCAATCATATGAATCGTTTGTTTACGTTTTCCTACTAGGCGTTCGCCTAACCCTTTATTTTTATAGAGAAGGAACCGGCTAAGTAGCTTGATGGGATTCAAGCATTTGGATGGCATGGAGCATAGTCAAGCTTTGGATCATTTTATCTATCGTATTTTATTTTGTCCTTTTGGAAATGTTGTAACGTAAACACCTGGTTGTATTTGTCTTTTAAACTCATGTGTGTATGTGATGGACTAGTGGAACTCTTTAATGGTTTGGGTGGATGATGATTGGTAGACTTTTATTTAAATGTTGCTCTATGCCTTATCTTTCAAAAAAATAGCTTAAATATTCAGGGTGTTATATCTTCCATGTGCTTTAGCCATAGAAACCTCCGTTGGATTTACGGTTTATGCTGACACCTATTATGCTTCCTGTGCATTTAAAATCAATGGAGAAACTTTATCGTTGTAGACTTTGAAGTCTTTTCCTTCCTGAGGTAGCACGAGAACAGGTGCGGTTGTGAGTCGCTTCTTCAGTTCCTGGAAGCTTCCTTCTCTGGCCTCTGACCAAACAAATGGTTCTCCTTTCTTTGTCAGCTCTGTCATCGGGGTTGCGATCTTTGAAAAATCTTTGATGAATCTTCTATAGTAGCCGGCGAGTCCAAGAAAACTACGAACTTTGGTTACTGAGGTTGGCTTGGGCCATTCTTGGATTGCTCCTATCTTTTGAGGGTCCACTGAGATTCCACATTCGTTGATGATGTGCCCGAGAAACTGAATTTCCGTGAGCGAGAACTCGCATTTGCTGAACTTGGCATAAAGCTTCTTCTCCTTCAGGGTTTGCAAGATGATCGACAGCTGCTTCGCATGTTGCTCTTCGTGTTTGGAGTAGATGAGGATGTCGTCGATGAATACGATTACGAAATTGTCGAGGTAGTCGGTGAAGATCCGGTTCATCAGGTCCATAAAGGCTGCAGGTGCATTGGTGATGCCAAATGGCATAACTAAAAATTTGAAATGACCATACCTGGTACGAAAATCCGTCTTCTCCACATCTTCCGTCTTAACCTTAAGCTGGTGATATCCTGAACGTAGGTCGATCTTTGAGAATACTCTGGATCCCTGTAGTTGGTCGAATAGGTCGTCGATTCTCGGTAACGGATACTTGTTCTTGATAGTAACCTTATTCAGCTCCCGATAGTCGATGTAGAGTCTCATTGTTCCGTCTTTCTTCTTCACTAGCAAGATAGGTGCTCCCCACGGTGATGAGCTTGGTCGGATGAAATCTTTATCTACAAACTCCTGGAGTTGTGCCTTCAATTCCTTCAATTCTGTGAGTGCCATCCGGTAGGGTGCTTTCGATATTGGTTGGCTTCCTGGAATAGTTTCGATACTAAATTCCACTTCTCGATCAACGGGCATTCCTGGCAAGTCTTGGGGGAAAGCGTCGTGAAAATCACAAACTACGGGGATATCGGATACCGAACGAGCACTTGGCGTTGCAGACAAAATGCTGCAAAAGTAGCCTTGACATCCTTTCTGCAAAAGTCGATGCGCATGAGCCATGGATGCGAAACATGGGGGTGAGGTGACTTTCTCTCCTTCAAGCTTGGCTTCTTCTTCTCCGAGTCCGGTGAAGACTATACACTTCTCTGCGCAATCAATCTTGGCCTTGAATTGGGACAGCCAATCCATTCCAATAATTGCATCGAAATGGGACATGGCTAGGGGAATAAAATCAATCGAGGTAAGGGCTCCATTTGTCGAAACGTCGCAATTCCTAAGAATAGATGAGCATACGACTCCCTTGCTCATGGGCTGAGATACGAGCAAGTCGAAACCTAACGGTTCAAGATTTCTATCGATTTTCTGAGAATGGGACTTTGAAATAAAAGAATGAGTAGAACCTGAATCGAATAATGCATAGGTGGGAATTCCACAAACAAGAATTCTACCTGCCACCATGGCTTCGTCGTTACGGGGGTCTCCGGGGACTAAGGCAAAAGCCCTTCCATGACGCTGGTTCCGGTTGTCCTGATGGTTGACTCTTGGCGCGCCCACGGGTATCATGTTGGCTCCAGTTGCTGGTTTTGGACAATCTTTCTTGAAATGACCCTCCTGGCCACAGCCAAAACATGTTAAAGGTGCTCTATTTCCGTTGCCTTGATTTTCCATCCTTCTCTGATCATCTCTCCTTCCTCCAAAGTTCGCCTTCTTTTCTGGGATAGCTCTTCTAGGTGCTTGGTGTTGCCTCTTCCGCTCTTGATAATGTCTTGATTCCTCCACATCCTGCTCGACTAATAAGGCTTGATCCAGAACGTCAGTATAAGTTGATAATTGAAGGGGTCACATCACTTTCCGAATTTCCGGCTTCAACCCATCTTCAAAGCGTCTTGCCTTTATTTCTTCAGATGCTACTAGAAGCGGAGCATAGGCAGCAAGATTCATAAACTCGGTCTCGTAGGCGGCTACCGTCATCATTCCTCGTTGCTTCAAGTGCTCGAATTCCATTCTCTTAGCAGTCTGCATTGCCCCAGGCATAAACTTCTCGCGAAAAACTTCCAAAAATCTCTCCCAGCTCATCTCTGGCTCCATGGCATCCTTCATATTCCACCAGCGGTTTGCTTCACCTTCTAACAGATATGATCCGATCTCCACCTTCTGCTGATCAGAACACCTTAGCAATCGAAAGTTCTTCTCTAGGGCCGCGATCCATTCATTCGCCCTTACTAGGTCCATTCCTCCTTGGAAGGTAGGGGGTTTCAGCTTCAGAAATTCCTTCACTGCTGTGAGGTTAGCTGCTTGCTCGACTGGGTCAACTAGTGCTTCCTCCTCGGGGTTAGGTGGCTCGTTCACGGGTCCCGGGTGGTTGAGATATTGGTTAAGCATCTCCTGTTGAGTCTGAACTATTCCAGTTAGCATCCGGACCATGTCACGTAGCTCGGCTACCTCGTCGTTTCCTCGATTGTTTCCTTGACCGTTGCAGGTGTTAACCATTCTGCTTTCGAAAAGATCTTATAGTTAGAGCTATAGAAAGGATTTGATTACTTCATGATAATAAAGGTCGAACATACGCATAGCAGTTGAAATTTAAAATATGCTAGGTACTACAATAATCGAATACTAAAGCACTACTCGATATCCGAGTTGGGCCATTTGTAGTGTGGGTAGATCCATTCTTCACGATTAACATCAATGTCTTCTTCATTTTCTTCCTCCTCGTTTTTGCCCGGGTCTTCCTCAGGGTCGTCTTTGGGATTGACCTCAAAGTCAAGGCCCCAACCTTCGTTGTGCCATTCCATGGGCTCTCCCTCTCCTTCAGCCGCTTCCTCTTCTTCCTCAGCTTCTTCTTCTTCTTCGGGCGGAACTTCGTCGTTATGGCCGTAGAGAAGGAGATTCCTCGCTCCTTCCACAAGATGCTCAAATTCCCAATTCCTGATGGACCTTCTCGCCACCACACAAGCTTGCTCCAATAATTGCAAGTGATAGTTGATCAGAGCTCACACTTCCATTTCCGGGTTATCCTCAAATCTTATTGCTGCCCGGGATATGAGGTTCGACGTGATTGCTGTTGAATTGGCATATTCCTGTTCCTGAACGTCTTCGCTCACTACGTAATGTTTCTCGTCCTCCTCAGTTACCGTTGGGGGTGGTGCAACCTCATGATCATCCTCAGAATCGCTACTGGGGAAATCGTTGGTAGCGTAGTCACTTCCGCTGCTAGACATAGCTAAAATACGCATTCACAGAAGATAAGTTTATATTCAAGGGTTAGCAGATACTTCTAACGTACTAGTGAGTGCCTTGATCTTATCTCTGGGTTTATTCGGAATTCGAAAACCTGGCTCTGATACCACTGCTGTCACAACCCAATCTCACATGAGTCATGACCGGTCAACGAGCAAGCTCGCTAAAGGCCCTTTTTAATGAGTTTAGGGATCCAACGAACAATTTTAGATTGAATAATAGAGGAAAAGCGTGAATTAACCAAGAGAGTGCAAATGAAAACCCACAACAGTTCATTAATTGACTTTGATAATATAAAAACAAGCCTTATGGCTGATACAAGAGATAGCCAAAAATAGAGATAAATAATGTAGCTTCGAGGGCTCCTATTCCTGCTCTTCAAAACCTGAAAAGAGTTTTAGAAAAACGCATAAGCTATAAAGCTAGAGTGAATTTAATACATGTCCAGCCCACAAGTTTCATGGACAACCAAGATTATTTCCTGCAAGTAAAATCATTTCAGATAACATAGTATGAGTGGCTCACATAGCCTCAAGAATAGTATCATTGACCCATTCTGGTCATTTCAGATTTTTGGCATCTTTCATTCATGAACCTACAACAAGTGCATATTGATTGCTTTGGGTAAACCACCCGAGTTGTATGACTGTCAAGGGGAGCTACCTCGCAATTTGCAAAGTGGTATGATATCATCCAATGACCATCTGGTTTGGTCCCAGCCTTATAACCTGTCCCTGCATGCATGGTATCTGACCCTGCCCCCAGCATTCGGGCTCTTATCCATTTTGACCATATTCCGTGGCCATGACATGTCCGTGCCGAGAATCACATAAAACAGTTTCTACATTATGCTTGTCCATGTAAAAATGATTCATCACAAGTCTTCTCTTTTCATTTGGAATATGTTAACATAATAGGTTTTCTTGGCTCAATAGCCACAAGACATACTTTATCAAATGAGAGAACGAGTAAGCAAAATACGAGTAGACACCTTTTAAACTTGGGTCGATTTCTTTTGAACTAACACTGCAGATCTGCCAATAAAACATAAGTAATATAATTATAAGTTTCTGCCGAACTACTAAGGCTTCTGTCGAACAGTAAGGGTCCCTGCCAAACTGATTTGTCGGCCTAAAGGGAGGTCAGATTGCTCTGGCCGACTGGCCGAGTTCCTGGTGACATAGCGACCGAAGGCCTTCTATCCGAAGGACAGTGGCCGATTGGCTAACGGGGGTTCTGGACCGAAGGGTCCAATTGCCGAGCTACGGGTGTTTGCCGAGCAGAGGGCTCCGGGCTAAGATTTGGCCGAGCAGAGTTCTGCTGAGCTGGTAGAATCTGGGCCGAGCAGGTGGTGAGCTAAAGGACTTCTGCCGAGCTGAAAGCTGGCCAAGCTGAAAGTGCCGAACAGCCAGAAGGGCTGTCGGTCTAAGGTTGCACAGGGATTTGAGTGTTCGGGCAAATGACTGGTCGAAAAGGTTTGCAAGGTCAAAATAATGTCTTCTGGAATATTTGTCGACCAAGCTGAGGCTTGGCCGACCTAAATGGTCGGGTCTCATATTAACGTTCTGCCGAGCAGTGAGCACAGCCTTACTGCCGAACACTGGCAGCTCGGGAAGAGTTGTGTTGGGTGCTCCGGTTGGTCGAAAAGGATAATAAGGGAATGTGCAAGGCTTTGGACTAAACGCCCGAGTTGTTCGCTGATTAGCCGAGCTCAAAGAGTTGGGGGTGTTCAAAGGCGGACAGTCCTCTTGCCGAGCAGCGATGCTCCGGCAGATGGGAGGTCGGCAAACGGCGTGGGAAAGGTCAGCAATGATTAAGAGGTGGACTGGCATTCTTGCCGAGCTGAAGCAAGCTTAGCCGGAGGTCTATAGGTTCTATCTGAACTAACTTGGCCGAGGGCCGAGTGATGCAGGCTATAATGGACAAAGTGATAATCAAACCCTACCTGTAGATTACTGGCAGGATTTCTTCCCTAATACTTGTTGATTCAATAGAATACCAAGAAAAGAGGCATCAATCGTCGTTGATTGCTAGAATACCGAGCGAATGGGAAAATGTGTGCTGGAAGAACAAAGTTGTATTCTCAATCCAAAGTTCCAAAATGCAGCCACACAATGGCCTTAAATACAAGACGCATAAAACCCTACTAGGCCCTAAACAAGTTGGGCCAAAAGTAAAACAAATGTAGAAAACAGGCCCAAAACAAACGGGCCAAAATAGTCTACCGGAAAACAGAATTTGGGGGATGTTCTGGGCTGGAAAATGGCGTAGCGATTTTTCAGCGTCGTGCGTCTGTCCGTTAGCTTTCTAACGCCATATTACAATCGCGAATCCGAGTTATACAGCCAAATTTATGGCTGATTTACCAACAACACGTGTGTAGCGTCTCTCACGTGTCTCCAGATAATTTTCTGCAATGCTATCGGCATCACCGAGCTGTCGAACAGAAGCTTTAAGGGTCTGGATCGCTTCGGTCTAAGCCAAGGAATGGCTGCCGAACAAACTGTAGTGCGGCCAAGTCATTGAATGGACTTGCCGAACACAGGAAAGCATAGCTTTAAGATAAAACGTGACCGGAGAACTAAGGATTTACCTGAGGTCACTAGTTATTCGGGCAGACTTCTGCCGAACAGAGCACTCTGGTGAAGAGCTGGTCCGGACAATGGTTTGTTGCCTTGCTGGATGGTTTGGCCGAATAAGGGTGGGTGGTTCGGTAGGGTTACTGCACTTAGGAAAGGTCCCAAGTGTTGAGTCTTGCCGAACAGCAAGAAGTCGGCAACAGGGATTCTCTCACTCTTTCTCTCTCTAGAGCTCTCGGATGGAAGTGAGAAATGAATGCTCCAAGGGGTTCCTTTTATAGTGGTTTGGAGGAGTCTGGGGTGGTAGGTGAGAGCATTTAATGTTGATAGGACATTATCTTAATTCTGCCGAATGGGTCAGGCAAACGTCCCATCAAAGTCAGGTCTGGTCACCTGCAGGTCAGTCTGCAACCTGCGGCTGACTTGTCCCATCCGTGTCAGGCTCAGTCCGGATGGGACTAGACGCTGCTGCTCGGCACAGCTGCTGCCGCACAGCTGGCACGGGTCCAAAGCGGGCGGTCGGGTTGGGCTGTCGGCTGGGCCGACCCGGGGTGGTCCAACTTGGGCTGTTCGGGCAGCCTTTGCTCGGGCTCTTCCTTGGGCTTTTAACTCTCCTTCTATGGATTTTAATGCTCCAATACTAATGCCAAAAGGTTTAAACATTTAAATATGGACTGAAAATATTTCTAATTAATTAAAGAAATTTATTATATTGGGACGGGGTCTCACATAGATAGACTGCAGGCACTCGTCTTTCTGATGCTCTTCGTGAATTCCATCATATGGATCCTCCAAAGTTCACTGGCGAGGTGGATCCCATTGAAGCAAATCATTAGCTGTCTGAGTTGAGGAAGATCTTTGAGATGCTAGAAATCGTCGATAGCAAAATCCATATTTCTCTTGCTTCATTCCAGTTGGTTGGAGAAGCCAACGAGTGGTGGTCCACTTTGGTTGATGGTCGTCGCGATGCATTGCAGGTACTCGGGGGTGCTAACCCTCAGGTTGTTGCAGATCCTTTGCTGGGAATGTCATGGGCCAATTTTTAGGCTTCCTTCGAAAGCCAATACTTTCCGGAGTCTTTCCGTGACAAGTTGCACGGTCAGTTCGAGAAACTAGAGCAGGGATCAATGACAGTGAATCAGTATGCGCAGAAGTTTCAATCGCTGTCCAGGTTTGCCCATGACTGGGTAAACACAAGGGAGAGGAAATGTAAGAGGTTCGAGCACGGCCTTCATTCGTCTATTCAGCATTTTATGGTGGGTCACCGTATTCGAGTTTTCTCAGACTTGGTGGAGTGTGCATGACTTGTTGAATCGCAGAGTGAGCCAGTGAAAGAAACCAATGTTTGGGAGCTGAGGAATCAGTATTCGGGTTCTAGTAACTCGTCAGGCAGTTTTGGCAAGAAGAGGTCGCGCGATAACCCTCGTTTTCAGTGGAACCAGAGACAGAAGCCTCAAGTGAACTGTCAGGGTATGTCTTTTCGGTCAGAGATTGTCTGTCACAGATGCCAGCAGCCTGGTCATATTCGTGCAAATTTTCAGGCTCCTACATATTTTGAGTGTGGCCAGCCAGGTCAAATTTCCAGGGCATGTCCAACTAAGGGCAATGATCGTAGTGAGGTGGGTTCGATGCAGTAACCCCGCCAAACTCAACAGCAGACTCAGTTGCAGCAGCAGCAATTTCAGAGGGCTCCTGCACAGTCTAGTCAGGGATCTAGATTTGTGAGGCGAGGTCCATATGGACCGGGTCAGTCTTCAGGCTAGTGCGGTGGGACAGGCCAGACTCAGGTGACACAAAGCGAAGTGTACATCGTTCCTATAGTGGAGCAGCCAACTATTCTAGATGTTCTAGAGTCTTCAGTTGTGTGTGGTATGGTTCTTATCTATCATTGTTGGGCTTCTGTTCTTATAGATTCAGGCGCATCGCATTCTTTCTTGACATTCTCTTTTGCGTCGGCATTGGGTTTGGAGTTAGAGGCTTTTGATCCTCCTCTTGTAGTGGAGTCTCCGGTGGGTGGTCACGTTCCCTTAAGTTATATGTGTCGTCAGTGCGAGCTGACTATTTCTGATTGCCGTTTCACGTTTGATTTTATCGTTCTCGATATGGTGGGCTTTGATCTTATCTTGGGTATGGATTGGCTATCTTCGCATCATGCCACCATCGACTATTACTGTCGCAGAGTTCTTATTCGTGATGCAGATGAGGAGTATTTCTATTTCATGGGTGATCGTCATGAGCCTACGACTTCATCTTTTCTCAATCCGAAAGATTCTTCTTCGATACACTATTTGCTAGCTAGCTTAGCATTAGATGACGATGTTGCAGGTCGTATTGATTTACCATTCGTGGTTAGTGATTTTGCTGACGTCTTTCTTGAGGAATTACCTGGTTTACCTTCTACGAGAGACGTTGAGTTCTCTATTGATCTTGTTCCTGGTTCAGCGTCTATATCTGTTCCTCCTTACCGCTTTGCGCCAACCGAGTTTAGAGAGTTGAAGTCTCAAATTGAGGAGTTGTTTGAGTTGGGATTTATTCGTCTGAGTTCGTCTCCGTGGGGAGAACCTGCTTTGTTCACAAAGAAAAAGGATGGCATGCTTCGTTTGTGTATCGACTATTGGAAGTTGAACCGTATTACAATAAAAAATCGTTATCCTATGCCGAGAATAGATGATCTTTTCGACCAACTGCAAGGGTCGACTTGTTTTTCGAAAATCGACTTGAGGTCGGGCTACCATCAGTTGCGCATTTACCGGGAAGATATTCCAAAAACCGCTTTCCGTACTCGTTATAGACATTTTGAGTTTGTGGTTATGCCGTTTGGGCTAACCAATGCGCCACCTACTTTTATGGACTTGATGAATCGCATTTTCCGCCCTTATCTTGATCAGTTCGTTGTCGTGTTTGTGGATGACATCTTGGTCTATTCTGCCACTTCAGAGGAGCATATCGGGCATCTTCACATTGTTCTTGAGCTTTTGAGAGAGCACCAGTTATACACGAAGCTGAGTAAGTGTGAATTCTGGTTATCCGAGGTGAAGTTCTTGAGCCATGTCATGTCTCAGGAAGGAGTTTCTGTTGATCCGTCAAACGTTGAAGCCGTTATTACTTGGCTGAGGCCAACTAACGTATTTGAGGTTCGAAGTTTCTTGGGTCTTGCTGGTTATTACTGCCGTTTCGTTCTTGATTTCTCGTGTATTGCGGCTCCGATGACTCGTTTGACGAGGAAAGATGTTCGTTTCGTTTGGAATGATGCATGTGAATCTGCGTTCCAGGAACTAATGGGTCGTTTGACTTCATCACCGATCTTGATAGTGCCAGAGAGAGGTGTTGGTTATTCAGTTTATTGTGACGCCTCATGGGAAGGCTTGGGTTGTGTGCTTATGCAAAATGGGAAAGTCGTTGCTTACGGTTCTAGGCAGTTGAAGACGCACGAAATAAATTATTCGACACGCGATTTGGAGCTTGCCGCGATCATATTTGCATTGAAGAGTTGGAGAAACTATCTTTATGGTAAAATGTTCGAAGTCTTTTCAGATCATAAAAGTCTTAAGTACTTGTTCACGTAGAAAGATTTAAATTTGAGGCAACGTCATTGGATGGAGCACCTTGAAGATTATGATTTTGAACTCCGGTATCACCCCAGAAAGGCAAATGTCGTTGCCGATGCCTTGAGTCGTAGGACTTGTCACCTAGCTCACATTACCATTCTTGATTGGAAGAGCGTCTCCGGTTTGGGAGATTTCATTTTGCATGCCGAAGATGTTGAAGGTGGTGCTACATTGTGCAACTTGACTATCCATTCTGCCTGATCTCGACGTATTATTGAGGCACAATCCGAAGATGATGAGGCCTTGAGGTTTCATTCTCGATGTTCAGTTGGTGAGGCTCCAGTTGGTTGGGCCATTTTTGAAGATGGAAGCGTTCGGTTCCAAGTGATACTTCTTGTACCATTGTCGTTTCGTCAAGAAATTCTTCACGAATTTCACCATTCTCCATTTGTTGTGCATCCCGGTGGTGACAAAATGTATCATTCTGTTCATCGTCAGTTTTGGTGGCCGGGAATGAGAAAAGATAATGCGTTGTTCATGATGAGGTGTTTGACTTGTCAGCGAGTTAAAGCCGAGTATCAGCGTCTGGCAGGATTTTTGCAGCCGTTGCCTATGCCAGAGTAAAAGTGGGACCATGTTACCATGGATTTCATACCAGGTTTGCCGCGATCGCAGGATGGGAAAGATTCTATTTGGGTCATCGTCGATAGATTGACCAAGTCCGCTCACTTTTTGCCTATCCGTTTATCGCAGTCCGTGGACTCTTTGTGTCGTTTGTACATTCGCGAGATTATCCGTCTTTAAGGGGCACCATTGTCTATCGTGTCCAATCGTGATCCATGTATTACTTCTCGCTTTTGGAGGAGCTTGCAGAAGGTCTATGGTACTGATTTGCACTTTAGTACAACTTTTCATCTACAGACTGATGGGCAATCAGAACGTACTATTCATACGTTGGAGGATATGCTACGCACATGCGTTTTAGATTATCTTGACTCGTGGTGGAATTGCTTACCTTTGGTGGAGTTTGCATACAACAACAGCTATCAGTCTAGTATCGGTATGGCTCCGTTTGAGGCACTATATGGACGAATGTGTCGTTCGCCAGTTTGTTGGACGGAAGTGAGAGATTCTGCAATGATGGGTCCAGAGAGTGTGCAATTGGTTACCGAGCAAGTGAAGAAGATCCGTCAGAGATTGCTAGCAGCGCAAATACGGTATAAAAGTTATGCCGACAATCATCGTCGTCCATTATCATTCAAGGTAGGTGATCATGTATTCTTGAAAGTGTCACCTTACCGAGGGACATCTCGTTTTGGAAAGAAGGAAAAGCTAGCACCGCGTTTTATTGGGCTGTTCGATATCGTGGAAAAGGTTGAGGAAGTAGTGTATCGTCTTGCTTTGCCGTATACTCTTTCGAATATTCACGACGTATTTCATATTTCCATGCTTTGGAAGTATGAACAGGATCCTTCGCATGTCTTGGATTGGTCGACATTGGCATTGGAGGCCGACGTTTCTTATGAAGAGCAGCCAATTCGTATTTTAGATATGCAAGAGAAGGTATTGCGAGGCAAATCAATTGTGTTGGTAAACATTCTTTGGAGAAATCACGATTTAGAAGAAGCTATGCGGGAAAGACGCAATGAGATGTTGGAGAAGCATCCGACTCTATTTGATTGAGGTAACCTTCCTATTCTTTCTTCTTCTCGCGTTTCATTTTGGTAAATTTCGAGGACGAAATTTTGTAAGGTGGGGAGTTTGTCACACTCCGTAAATTTTATTCCGATTCGTTTTCGTTTCAACATGTAATTCATTATAAACCTATCTCACATTAAGCTCCTAGGACCCAAAATATCCGTTTTATCGTATCAAATGTTAATGCACCACTTAGAAGTCCCTTTGGACCTTTTTGGATTCGTTGGGATCGAGTTCGGGCTTGTTGGGATGGCCAAAAACCTCCAAAGCAGCCATTTTTTATTTTTGAGGAAGGCTGCATCGGTGCAGCCTCTCTGTGCATCGGTACAGGGTTAGTTTTTGATCTTGCATCGGTGCAAGACAAATGCACCAAAGCTCTGTTGCATTCAAGCTTCAGGTGCATCGATGCAGCCCTATGCTGCATCAGTCTAGGTCATCGGTGCATCGGTGCACTACCGATTCTGGAACCCTCAGATCAAATTTTCCTCTCTGTGCACCGGTGCAGGTCCTAGGTGCACCGGTGCAGGCTGCCTATTTCGCAAATTTTTTGGGGGTCTGCACCGATGCAGACTTTTAGTTGGCTCATTAAGGACAGATTTGTAATTTTGGATTAGGGCCCTATATAAGCAAGGTTGTGGTCAATTTAGGGTCATTCCCTACAGATTATTTCTCTCTACCTCCTTAAAACCCTACCTCTCTCAACCTCAAACTTCTCTCTTGATTTCGAAGCTCCTAAAGAGGTTTTTGGAAGATTTGTGAAGCATTAATGCCGTAGAGCTCCGCATAGGCTTCGCATTGCTAGTCTTTGTGCGTGGTGGTGTGTTGAACCTTCGTCAAGGGTGTAAGTAAAAGTCATCCCAAGGTGGGAATTTTTAAACTCATGTATTCATTTGTGTTGTCTTGTAGTCCTCCTTAAATTGATTTCGAGAAAACATGTGCGATGTTCATCTAGACTTATGCTCGATGTTGGATTTTTCATTTCCCTTGGTAGGAGTAGTGATTGTCATATATGTGAGGTCCCTATGGGTTCAATTTCATAAATTTGTCATTTGGTATTGAAAGCCCCAAAATTGTTGAAAACCCTAATTTGTCAAATTTGGGGAAATGGTAATGGACTCTAAATTCGTGAAATTCACATCATGCTTATCAAATTGACATGCGGGACCCTATGCTTTAAATGAAAATTTGACACTTGGCCTTAGAACACTTAAATGTGAAATGTGGAAAAATATGATAATTGGCCTTAGAACACTTAAATGTGGAATGTGGAAAAATATGATAATTGGCCTTGGAACACTTATATGTGGAATGTGGAAAAATATGATAATTGGCCTTGGAACACTTATATGTGGAATGTGGAAATTGTGGATTTGGTCTTGATACTCTATATGAGGTTTGGATACACTTGAGTGGCTATGGATTCGGGTTGCTTACCTTGGGTCACTAATGGAGAGTGGCACACGACATTGCGCAATGGAGGTTTGACTGGACTTTCCCGGTGAGCCATGGAAAATAGGAACTACACGATAAGGGGTTGACGAGCCCTGATGCGGAACTAGCCTTGGAAATCATGTGGTTACCTTTGTGGTGATCTTGGTACACTTGAACAATATTGGAACAAACGAAACGTATTGGAACAATGAAAATCACACTTTGGAATACCGTGAAAATACATGGAAAGTCTTGGAATATAAATGATGATAATTGCCCTTTTCTTTGGTAGTCACACTTCATATTGAGCCTACTTCTATGCATGCATCTCACATTGCTTATTCAATTACATTGCAATCATAAAAATCGTTTGTCTAAGTTTTCCTACTAGGCGTTCGCCTAACCCTCTATTTTTATAGGGAAGGAACTGGCTAAGTAGCTTGATGGAATTCAAGCATTTGGATGACATGGAGCATAGTCAAGCTTTGGATCATTTTATCTATCGTATTTTATTTTGTCCTTTTGGAAATGTTGTAACGTAAACACTCGGTTGTATTTGTCTTTTAAACTCATATTTGTGTGTGATGGACTAGTGGAACTCTTTAATAGTTTGGGTGGATGGTGATTGGTAGACTTTTATTTAAATGTTGCTCTATGCCTTATCTTTCAAACAAATGGTTTAAATTTTCAGGGTGTTACATCTTCCATGTGCTTTAGCCATAGAAACCTCCGTTGGATTTACGGTTTATGCTGACACCTATTATGCTTCCTATGCATTTAAAATCAATGGAGAAACTTTATCGGTGGATTTGGTACCATTGATTATGGTTGACTTTGATATGATTCTAGGGATGGACTTTTTAGACACACATTATGCTACCCTAGATTATGTTCATAAATAAGTTGAATTTAAGATACCAGGGAAAGAGAACCTTAAAATTTGTAGTGAGAAAGTGAAAGGGAGAATGAGTCTTATCTCTAGCATTAAAGCTAAGAGGTTGTTGAATAAGGGTTGCGAGGAGTATTTAAATTCTGTCCTGGATATGCATAAATCAGGAGCTAATATTGAAGATATTCCGGTGGTCAATGAATTTGAGGATGTTTTTCGTGCTAAATTGTTGGGTATGGTTCCTGACAAAGAAGTGGAATTTACCATTGAGTTGGTACCTAGCACCAATCCTATTTCTATAGCACCTTACAGGATAGAACCCGCAGAGTTATTTGAATTGGAATGACAGTTGAAGGACTACCTTAAAAAGGTTTCTTTCAACCTAGTACTTCCCCTTGGGGTGCACCTATTTTATTTGATAGAAAGAAGGACGATAATATGTAAATGTGTATAGACTATCGTCAGCTTAATAAGGTGACTATAAAGAATAAGTATCCTCTTTACATGATAGATGATTTGTTTGATTAGCTTCACGGAGCTACTGTATTCTCAAAGATTGATTTAAGATCGGGATATCATCAATTGAAAGTGAGGGAGACTGATGTTCCCAAGACCATTTTCAGAACTCGTTATGGTCATTTTGAATTTTTTATTATACTTTTCGGTTTGACAAATGCTCCTGCTGTATTTATGGACTTGATGAATCGGATTTACAGTCATATTTGAATTCTTTCATAGTGGTCTTTATTGATGATATTTTAGTGTACTCCAACAAAAAAAAGAACACATAAACATCATTTAAAGAATGAGTACATGCGAATTTAGTATGGCTGGAAACCCTATGGGAGAAACAACTATATGTCAAATTTAGTATATGCGAATTCTGGTTATCGAGTGTGGTATTTTTGGGGCACATAATTTCTAGTCAGGGTCTGAGAGTAGATCCTAAAAAGATTAAGGCTATCGTTAATTGGAAGAGACATGCTAATGTGTCTAAAATCTGGAGTTTTTTAGGATTTACCAGATATTATCGAAAATTTATACAAGGTTTCTCTTCCATAGATTTACCAATGATTAAACTGCTTCATAGATATGAAAATTTTTAATGGTCCAATGAATGTGAAATGAGTTTCCAAACTTTAAAACATAAATTGGTTAGTGCACCTGTGTTAGCAGTGCTAGAGGGATCAAATGAAATGGTGATATATAGTGATGCATTGCTACAAGGTTTGGGATGTGTATGTTAATGCAATGAGAAAATGTTATTGCCTATGCCTCAAGATAGTTGAGACCTAACGAATTAAATCATCCCACCTTGACTTAGAATTGACAATTGTGGTATTTGCACTTAAACTATGGAGACATTATTTATATAGGGTTACCTGTGAAATCTATACCAACCATCAAAGTCTTAAGTATTTGTTCACTCAAAAAGAACTTAACTCAAGACAAAGATGGTGGATGGAATTAATAAAAGATTACAATTGCACCATACATTATCACCCTGGGAAAGCTAATGTGGTAGCAGATGCCTTGAATCAAAAATCTGCGGGAAGCTTGGCTTGTGTGCATTGTGCTAGGATTGAAAATCTATGTGAAATGAAGAAGATTAGGATTGATTGTATGTTCGGGGTGGATGATGTTTTCTTAGCACAACTATCTGTTCGACCATTGTTTGTAGAAAGAATTTTGGAGGTTCAGAAGCAAGATAAATACTTAGAAGATGTGAGGCAAAATAATTTGAAAGTGGAAATTTCTCATTTTAAAATCCGACATAATGGTATGCTATTGTATAGTCAGCGAATGTGTGTACGTAATAATAGTCAACTCAAACACGACCTTTTGGAGGAAGTCCAAAGTTCAACTTATGCTATGCATCCGGGTTGAACCAAATTGTATCGTGATTTGAGGGAACATTTCTGGTAGAAGGGAATGAAGTGGGAAATAGATGAATTTGTGTCAAAATGTATAACCTATCAAATGGTAAAGGTTAAACATCAGCGTTCAACGGGTTTATTGCAGAATTTATCCATTCTAGAATGGTAATGGGAAAACATTACAATGGACTTTGTGGTTTGCCTGTAACACTCTCAAAATTTGAGATATATTTTTTTTAGAAGTGTTAAATAGGTAAAGAGTATATAACAAAAGGGGTAAAGTACTATCTACCACACACGCACACATTCATTCCACTAGTTATTACATCACATGCATGCGCTACTCTGATACCAATAAAAGAGGCAAATAGGGTTTTATAACATAACCCTGTACAACAATGCCTCAACCAAAAAGAAAAGGCCAAAATAGGATTTTATAAGTTAATCATGTACAAGGTGGCCAACAGAAAGAAAAGAAGTGAAGTACAACAGAAGGAGAGCAACCTGTCACTACAGTCCAGTCCAGCCTCAAGTCCAACAAAGGATCCCGCAGCCACTCCCAATCAGGGAGAACAAGTCCTACAAAAGTAGAGGGTCAGGCACGACCGCCTGGTAGAGATAATCCATCTCCTAACGTCTATAATATTGGGGTGAAGGTGTGTGATCATGCAAGGAATGTAATGTGACTAATGCAATGGATCTCATTGTAGTGTAAAACCGTTAGTTTATTCTTTCATTCCACATTCGACTCAAAGTAGGGTAAAAGTAAGACAAGACTCAAAAGAGAGCTACCAACACTGAACACGACCCTACATTTTCCAAAACGACTCATTTCTGTTCTTTCAAAACAATTGGTTTCTAGTATACCAATTAACTCACATCATTCAGTGTTTTCATTCATTTCCCGCTCCTTATAGAGATAAGGTCAATATCAATCATTATTTGAGTTTCGGCTTATTCCGCGCTAGTCGCTCGTCAACGGACTAACCGATAACTTCCTCGTATTCCCCAACACGTCGGGAGGGGCCAGAAAACCCCCCATTGCGCAATGTCGTGAGTGCTCGCACTAGCCACTCAAGGTAATCCCAGCTACCCGTAAATCAAGCCAACTCAAGTTATCACATTAATTAGGGTCTTTTGTTCAAGTTCATGTTTTGGTTCATTATTCTCGCGTGAATAGGGCAACGCCTCCTAGTTCGCCATTTAGACCC
>NMUG010000644.1:0-21068 GCA_002855965.1 Monotropa hypopitys | reverse complement strand
AAAGAACAAGGAATCCTAGTAACGATAAGGATAAGGCATGAGGGTGTGTGACAACATTTCCAACAATGATGGCAATGACCATCGATCAAGCACATTGATCCAAGAGAGTAGAAGAGACAATGAACAACCAAGGAACGGTATCCACTCACCGATCCTGCAAGGATTGAACAAGGAGGAAGTTGATATGCCAAAAGAAACACACTGCCTATGACACACCGCCATCATGACGAAGCCAAAAGGATTTCCCAAACATAATTCACCTCCTACAACCTTATGCCCAAATGAGAAATCAACTCTACTCTCGTCTTCAAAACCCAAATAAGACACACAACACCTCAAGCCTTCAACCCAATTATTCTTCTCTTTCAAGACAATGACCTCAAGTCAAATCCGCGTCCCAAACTCTAAGTCACCAAGTAAGGTTACTACACTTCCATCTCTTAACAAACAAATCATTTTCTCTCCATATTACTACCCAACAAGGCAAGGAATCCAAATACCACTTCTAGGGAGAACCATAAGATAGTCATACGCACACTATTGCTCCAAGGCATCAAGAGAACTGAAATCCTCGAACCACCTTCCCAGCTCATAACACAACAACAACAACTTATCGCACAAACACCAAGGCATTCCGAAGGTAGGTCTAACACCTAAATCACCCAACAAGCCCAAATGACCAATCGAGACAATTTCAATACAAAACTATCTCCCAAGTCATGCAACAAGTCCGAAGACAACATAACCAAATACCCAAATAGTCAAATAACTAAGGAACCACCAACCACTGTGAACTAACACCACCCAACCCTTTCCGAATGACCCCAAGTCACAACTCAAAGCTATCACATGAACAAAATACCATACTCAAATTCCTTCATCCTTCTCACTCAACCAAAAAGTAACCGCAACCGCAAGGCACTAAGTCCCATACAACCCTCAATGGACCTCAAACCACAAGTCGAGACTAACTCTCGCATCAACTAAAGGTAGAGCGCTACCACCACTAACCTCAAACACGTGATACTAGTCCACGAGGAGAACCTACTAACCCAAGGATACTTCACATCCCAAGTGAACCACACACATTCTCTGCCACTACAAGACCTTACCACACTGAGGCGTCCTCACTTCCCAAAGAAGGTCACAATCACTAGAACACCAAGTGTCACACGATGAGAAACGCCCACAGATCTCAATCCCACAAGCAAGGTTATTCTACGGTTCCACCACTCACACAAGGAACTATATACACTAGGGAAACCCAATCAATCCCAAAAGTCAACAAATCTCAACCATAAGCCTATCGGGCAAGAAGTCTACCGCGCAATGAGAATGGGAGTCAAATTCAACCACCAGGAAACAATCAATCCAACCACACGAATGACAAGTTCCAGACATCAACTTCAAGAAGTGAAACAGAGTTCAAGGCTCAATCGCAAGAGCACTACAGATTTCCAACCACAAGAGCGACTGTCGGACCACTAACGTCAAGAGAGATGACATTCCTCCACACGAATATCGAACAAAGAGTTCAACTACGACCACAATAAAGTGAACTCAAGAAACGGTTACCCAATCGCACGCAAAAACATCATCCTCACCAGGAGGGCAAATGAGAATCCACCAACTGATCGTCGCAAAGTTCACCATCCGCTACCAAAGATAGGCTCAAAAGCCACGATGACGACAATAAGAATTTGCTTCCTAAGAATGGATAGGCTCGACAAGCCACAACTACAGTCACCAACGACCGAAACTGAGGATCAAGATGCCAAATTACCACTAGAGTCATCGAAGGAACTCGTTAACACTCTAAGAACAAGGAACTAGAAACAGTTCACCGAGCTAGAGTAGGAGTCACCACTACTAACAAGAGGACACAAC
This sequence comes from Monotropa hypopitys, assembly GCA_002855965.1. Lineage (NCBI taxonomy): Eukaryota > Viridiplantae > Streptophyta > Magnoliopsida > Ericales > Ericaceae > Monotropa > Monotropa hypopitys. The sequence continues at coordinate 19,181 of NMUG010000644.1, read as the reverse complement.
CAAAACAAACGAGTTCAATATCAACAAAATCCTCTAACTGTTTCCAAGACAGGCTCAAAAGTTTCCACAAGATAGATAGGAACTGCTCAAAATTCCAAAAGAACAATAACAAGACCAACTCGAAAGAGTAGACACCACAATTTTCCAAACCATTTTATTAATTTCGAGTTATAAAAACTTGTTGTTTTATGAGATCCATGAAATGCACATACATTCAATACCTAGATACACATGCCATGCACCCTAAATGCAATCTTTCAGAGCTACACAAAAGAAACGGTGCGCTCATTGAGACTAAAAGTCTCACCCAAAGTCCGAGGTAAATCGGAACTAGCGCTCTGATACCAACTGTAACACTCCCAAATTTTGAAGCATATTTTTTTTTGAATTAGGCAATGGGATATGTTAAATAGGTAAGAGTATCCAAATAAAAAGGTAGAACAACTAGCACAAGCACTACACTAACCATCCGCATAATTATTACAAATTGCCTGCGCTACTCTGATACCAAAAAAAGGGGCAAAAGGGTTTTATAACATAACTATGTACAACGATGCCCAAACTAAAAGAAAAGAGCCAAAATAGGATTTTATAAATTAATCCTGTACAAGGTGGCCAACAGAAAAGAAAATAAGTAATGCACAACCAAAAGAGAGCATCCTATCACTACAGTCCAGTCCAGTCTCACGTCCTACGAAGGATCCAGCGGCTCCAAGAAAAGGGACAAGTCCTACAAAAGTAGAGGGTCAGGCACGACCGCCTGGTAGAGATAATCCATCTCCTACCGTCTATAATATTGGGGTGAGGGTGTGTGATCATGCAAGGAATGCAATGTGACTAATGCAATGGATCTCACTATTTAAAAACGGTTATTCTCTTTCAATTACTTTAATGACGACTCATCGTAAGGTAAAACAATAAAACTAATGTCTGACCAAGACTCGAGAAAGAGAAGCAACAGTATTCAACATCTATCAAACTCATTGCCTAGACAAGGCCAAAGGGAATTATATTTAAGTGTCGACTCACACTAAGTAAAAGACTCATTTTCCGTTATATAAACGTGTTCCAATTCCCTTTATGTTCCGAGTTCCACTTGTATTCATTTCCGTGCCTTCTAGTAGAAGCAAGGCAACCCCTCATTGCGCAATGTCATGGGTGCTAGACAAGTCACCCAAGGTACCACAATCCAACTTCCCGCATATCTAGCTAACTCATTCCTCGTATAGAACCGAGTGTCACATTTACCATATTTCGATATTTCGTTACGTGCGACCTAGGGCAATAACCTCCTAGTCGACGTGTCATTCCACAACATAATATCCTTTCATTATTTTCAAACCTTTCCATTTATACACAAAACGTATATTTTTCAAACATTCCTTTTTATATCACAAAACGTTCCAATCGTTCACAAACCTTTCTTTCGTTCAATTCACTATGAAAACGTGTCAAGACTACGTTTTAGATTCCCAACCACCCGAGAGTGACCAACAAGTCAATTTTCCCAATTTGATTTTATAAAACGATGACGATACACTTTTTCATAAATTTGGGGCTTTTCGAAATTTGACTCACAATTGAATAATTGACATCCTAGGGAGTTCATAGACATCATAGACGATACCACTATGCGACCAATTGACGCGATCAACGACTCGTGAACGATGATTTCGTACAATGCTCAAAACTACGAATTTAAGTACAATCGCAAGGGAGAAAGCAGAAGACTAATACTATACACGAGATGGATAGAAAACTCTACCTCGCCGGAGCTCCGGTGACGCTCGCCGGAAAAGTTTTCCGGAAAACCCCATGATCGCCGGAGTGACCCAAACCCACCATAGCAAAGATCTTGCAAGCCTCTACGACGTTCACTAAGACCAAAATATGGAATGAGCAACCAAACTCTAAGAAATCAAGAGAGAGTGTTTTTGGAAGGAGGAAAAACACTTACCGATCCGAGGCGATCCAATTACATCAATGCGGAGAGGGAAGCGAGGCCATCAACGTTTGGTCTTCGTGTTTTCTCCAATCCTTCATGGATTTGTGGGTAATTTAGAGAGAAGGAGGAGATGGCTTTAATGGAGGTAGAGAGAGGAACTAGTGTTCCAAATGAGGGGGGAGACTCCAAAATTTCGGACCAAAACACTATATAGGACCCCCTGTGAATGTACCAAACAGCCCTTCATTAAATCCCTTCGCGCAGAAAAATAAGCCTTCACGACCGATACACGCAATGTGGTGTACCGGTCGGGACCTCTCAGAGGTGCCCACTGCATTTGCTCGACCGGTACACGCAATGTGGTGTACCGGTCGCCAAGAGTTAATTTTCACAGAATTGAATGATTGGATTTTCCGAGAGTATTTTGGCCCTAACTTCTTTGTCCGAACTCCGATTGAGACGATTCAAGTTGCGTTGGATTTCTAATACAATTCTCTACGACTTTCATAAACAAAGAATTTTGATTTGAAGAATGGATCAAGTCGATGGATTTTTAAAACTCGAATAAAGATTCACCCAAATGTTCAACCACCAACGAACATCATGTCGGGCACGCCCGTCCTACCTGGACTTACTCAACGATACACGAAATTTGATTTATTGAATTGAATAGAAATTAATTAAAATTTCCAGAGTGTGACAGTGAACATCCTCCTAGCCCCTATCGGCCATAAAGAGCAGGGACCGTAGCACATCCTTGTGCCGGTCGTTGCCGTCGTGGAAGGGGGAGTACGGTTCCCCTTTCATCCAATCATTACCCGATTCTTTGGCTCGCTCGGCATTACACCGTTCCAGGTGACGGTAAACACTTATCGGATTTTGCTGGGGTGTCCAAATTGAACGAGTCCCTCCCGCGGGCTAGCCGACTCGACTTCCAGGACATTTTTGGTTGTTACTACGTCGGCTACAACCATGCCTCCAAGAAGTACTACCTGGGCCGGAGGCCTGGCCAGACCGGACTGATTACCGGCCTCCCTGACTCAGACAAATACGCCGACGACGTGATGATCGTCTCCGGGCATTTCTTTATTCCTTTTCATTTCGGTGATGAGATAGTGTACACCGTACCTTTCCTTGAGGGTGTCCCTGGTAAACTTTTATACCTTCGGCCAAATTTCTCTTTTTCCAGCTTGATTCTGACTATTTTCCTCTTCTGTGCAAATGCTGGGGTCCTCAGTGGTTTAAAGAACACAGCCGACATCGACAAGGTAAGAGTCGTCTCCTCCCTGTCCGAAGCAAGGCGCTCAGCCCCCACACTGTTGGAGTACACTCCCTCTTACACCCACATTCTTCGGTCGCGACCTTCTGCTGCCGAGATAGCTGCAAGACGTGCTGCCGAGCGCCCTGCCACACATCCAGTCGGTCCTTCTACTACTCCACCAGCCGCAACTTCTGCTTTGCCGTCTATCGAGGAGGTAGAGATGGGACCAAAAAAGGTTATCGACCTTAAGGCAGACTTCCTGGCCGATGAGCCCGAGGGCTTGGACGTCGAGCCCGTGGTGGCGGTACTGAGTGAGACAATGGCAAAGAGCCGTGCTGATGATGTTCTCGAGAGGCTGCAGAGAACTCGCCGGGAGAAGAGGCCCCGGACCGATGGAGATGGACAGTCGACCGGGCATTCCTCGGCTGCCGCGGAGAAGGGCTCCGGCAAGGATCCGGTGGCGCAGGAGATGGCGGCCTCCTCTCAGAAGGTGGTCACCCCGTTTGAGCCGACGCTCTCCTATGAGGGCATTACTCCCGAGGTGGGGGACTTGCTGGAAGAACGTCCCGGCGTGGCGCTGGCCCTGGCCCTGGCCTTTTCGTTGCCGAGGGAGATGGAGCGCCTCCCCAAGGGCCCCTGGTCCCGCTTTTGCAGGATGATGTACTACGGCGCCATGGTAAGTGCAACTTCCTTGAATTTGTTGAGCTTATTTCCTTCGGTATCTGTGTTAATAATTTTGTCTTCTTTGCAGATGATGCATGCTGGCGTTGGCATGGAAACCCGCCTCGGTCATCTACAGGCTGCCCGAAAGTTGGCCGACAAGGCAGCTGAGGAGAAGCTCGCCGAGGCCAAAGGGGTCGTCGCCGAGCTGGAGGAGAAGAACAAACAGATTCTCGCGACGGTCGAGATTAATATGGAGGAGTTGACCGCCAAGAATGTTCGGCTTGCTGAGCTTGAGGCTGATATCCTCCGGCTGAAGGCGGAGAAGGAGGAGATAGAGAAGAAAGCGGTTGCCGTCGTCGAGGAAGAGTACGGCAAGGGGTACGAGGACGCGGCGGCCGAGTGCCGTAGTCAGGTGGCCCCGTTGAGGGAGAAGCTATTCAAGAAGGGGTGGGTCAACTGCAAGGTCGCCTTTGGGGCTGAGGACAGTGCGGAGGGTGTTGGAGAGATCCCCCCAATAAAGTCCTGCAAGGCCGAAGCCTGGCTTCTGTCTACTCCGCCGGCCCCTCCTGCTGCCATGACGGGGGTTGCAACCTCGGCTGTTGGGACTAGCGCCACTGTGGCTGATCCCTCTGCTGGGACCGGGGCGCCCGGAGCTGGAGCTGTCGGCACTACCCCACCCACTGCCTGATCTTCCTTGTACTTTCCTTGTACTTTTTGTTTCCTTTCAGGGTCGAGCCGGCTTGTGGTCGGTCCTTTTTTTACTTTAATAAACTTGGATTTTTGCTTCAAATTTCTTGTCTGCATGGCCATTTGAATGGCATACCCTTCTTCCCCAAGCCGAGGAAAAGGCTTTGGTCAGCCAAGGCTTTGCCCTCGGCTTGGTGCTGTACTATGATTGCATTGCTGATTGGTGATTGCTTCGGGACTGTACCGTATCAGCCCTTGTGCATTTTTCAGATAAATGCCAACTTCTTGAGAGGCTCTTCAGTGATATGGCGCCGAAGAACTGTAAGTCTCCTCGGCAAATCCACCGAGGAGCTGCATGCGCGTTTTGTAGATAAACGGCAACTAAGAGCTGCTTCGGTGATATGGCACCGAAGAGCTGTTCGTCTCCTCGGCAAAGCCACTGAGGAGCTGCATGCGTGTTTTGTAGATAAACGGCAACTAAGAGCTGCTTCGGCGATATGGCGCCGAAGAGCTGTTCGTCTCCTCGGCAAAGCCATTGAGGAGCTGCATGCGCGTTTTATAGATAAACAACAACTAAGAGCTGCTTCGGTGATATGGCGCCGAAGAGTTGTAAGTCTCCTCGGCAAACCCACCGAGGAGCTGCATGCGCGTTTTGTAGATAAACGGCAACTAAGAGCTGCTTCGGTGATATGGCGCCGAAGCAAAGGATAGCAAATCCTAAACATATACTTTGAGAGTCAAGTTTTTCATTGATTTGAGGGCCGAAGGCCAAATTTACAGCCTTGGAATTGGGGTGTCGTCCAGGTCTTCTAGCCGATAAGCCCCGGTCCCTGCATGGCCGGTTACTTTGTACGGCCCTTCCCAATTTGGACCGAGATTGTCGTCGGAGCTTTTCTTCTTGTTTTTCACCACTTTTTTAAGGACGAGATCATCAATTTTGAAGGCCCTGGGCCGGACCGTCCTTGCGAAGTTTCTGGCTACTCCTTGATGGTAGGCCGCTAGTCTGATCCTAGCCGTGTCTCTTCTTTCTTCGGTCAGATCCATGTCTTTCTCGATTGCTGCGCTATTTGTTGTTTCGTCAAATGCCTCAGTCCTGAGAGTTGGCAGTCCGGCTTCTATTAGAATGACTGTCTCCATGCCGAAGGCTAAGGAAAACGGTGTCTGCCCTGTGGAACGCCGAGGTGTTGTTCGGTAGGCCCAAAGAATGCTGGGAAGCTCTTCGGCCCATTTGCCTTTAGCTGCTTGGAGTCTTCTCATGATGCCACTGCCAATAGTTTTGTTTGAGGCTTCGGCCTGACCGTTGCCTTGCGGGTAGTGAGGGGTGGAGTTATAGAACCTTAATCTGTGTTCGGCACAGAAGTTAGTGAAGAGGTCCCCCACAAACTGAGTGTCGTTGTCTGAAATGAAGACGTAGGGGATGCCGAAGCGAGAAACGATATTCTTCCAAGCGAACCTCTTTACATCTTTGTCTTTGATGGTTACCAACGGCTCGGCTTCAACCCATTTGGAGAAGTAATCCGTTGCTGTGATCAGAAACTTAAAGCCTCCTGGTACCGTAGGGAGCTTGCCGACGATGTCTAAGCCCCACTGAGCAAAGGGCCAAGGACTTGTTAAGGGTGTAAGCTTTTCGGCAGGCTGTCTGATGATTGTGGAGAACCGTTGGCAGGGGTCACACTTTTTCATAATCTGCTCTCCATCTTCCATCATCTTCGGCCACCAGTACCCCTGGGAGATAGCTCGGTGTGCTATTGATCTTCCCCCGGTATGTGCTTCGCAACTTCCGGCGTGGAGCTCCTGCAGCACTCCTTCCACCAGTGTTGGATGCACATAAAGGAGGTATGGTCTAGAGAATGACCGTCTGTATAGCTTGTCTTGAGGGCCAAGCCAGAACCGTGCTGACTTGTGAATGATTCGATGGGCCTCCCTCTTGTCTTCTGGGAGTGAGCCGTCCTTCAGAAATGAAATGATTGGGTCCATCCAGCTGGGACCTTGGCTGATGAAGCAGTCGGCTTGTTGCTTCAGCGCTTCAATACTCGGTTGATCCAAGCTTTGGACGATCACCGTCCGCTGCTCTCTGACTTCTACTGCTGAGGCTATTCCGGCCAAAGCGTCGGCGTGGGTATTTTGTTCCTTACTGACCTGCTGAATTTGGATTTGGTTGAATAGCTCCATTCTTTCTTTGGCTTTCTGCATGTACCTTCCCATTCACTCGTCTCGGCACTCGTAGTCACCGTTGACCTGGTTGACCACGAGCTGAGAGTCGCTGTAGACGTTGAGGCTCTGAATCCCCAATTCTTTGGCAGCTTTTAGACCGGCCAGAAGGGCTTCATACTATACCTTATTGTTGGAGGCGCTGAAGTTGAGCCGGAGGGAATGCTCATGAGTGATGCCTTCATAAGTGATAAGGACAACTCCGGCTCCGTTCCCTCGGCAATTGGAGGCTCCATCGACGAACATCTTCAACGAGTCCTGATTTAGCAGTGGCTCTGGAAGGGCTTGTTCGGTATGGATTTTGCCGGTCTGAAGATCCTCTGGCCGAGGAGAGAATTCTGCAATGAAGTCGGCTAGGATCTGGCCCTTGATAGTTGTCTTTGGCTGGAACTTGATGTCGAAGTTGGCCAGCTCCACTACCCACTTGGTGAGTCGGCCAGAGAGATCGGCGCATTTAAGCAACGCCCGAAGTGGGAACTCGGTCAAGACCACAATAGTGTGTGTCTGGAAATAAGGCGCCAGCTTCCTGGATGCAATAATCAAAGCATATGCAAGTTTCTCAAGAGGAAGATACCTAGTCTCGGCGCTGATGAGAGATTTGCTAGAGAAATAGACTGGCTGCTGTTCAAGCCCCTCTTGCCTAACCAATGCTGAGCTGACGGCATGTGGTGTGACGGCAAGGTACAGATACAACTCTTCTCCTGCATTGGTTTGGCAAGCAATGGAACCGAAGAGAGGTACTCCTTGAGGTTGCCGAGGGCCTCTCCACACTGATCGGTCCAGAGGAAGTGCCTTTGGCTATTTTTCTTCAACACTTCGTAGAACGGTCAACATTTATATGAGGATCTGCTGATGAACCGTTGAGGGCTGCAGCCATCCCTGCAAGCTTCTGCACTTCCTTCAAAGTCCTCGGCTCTTCAATCTTCTGAATGGTCGAGACCTGGGATGGGTCGGCCTCAACGCCTCGGCGAGTAACTAGGTAGCCCAGAAATTTCCCTGAGCCAACTCCAAAGGCACACTTTGAAGCGTTGAGCCGAAGCTTGTTCTTCTTCAGTATGTCAAATATCGTCCAGGTGATTCTCTTCGGTCTTGCTTTTGACGACCATATCGTCTATGTAGGCCTCCATTGTGTCGCCGAGCTGAGAGCTGAACATTTTTGTGACCATCCTTTGGTACATTGCTCCGATATTTTTCAGGCCGAAGGGCATCACCCGATAGCAGAATAGCCCCCTTGGGGTGATGAATGTCGTTTTTTCTTGATCTGGGCCGAACATGGCTATCTGATGGTACCCTCGGTAAGCATCCATGAAGCTCATCCTGGCGTGTCCGGCCGTTGCATCGACCAGCTGATCAATCCTCGGCACAGGAAAGCTGTCTTTGGGACAAGCTTCATTGAGGTTAGTGTAATCAACACAAACCCTCCACTTGCCAGTCTTCTTCTTGACCACCACCGTGTTGGCTAACCAGGTGGGGTAGTGTACTTCTTGGATCGCCTGCGCTTCGGTCAGATGGTCCACTTCTTCGATGACTGTGTCGGCATGAGTAGCTGCCGATCGCCTGGCTTTTTGAACAACCGGCCGACACTCCGGCGGACATTGAGATGATGACTGATGAACCCTGGATCTACGCCCGGCATTTCATATGGCATCCAGGCGAATATTTTAATGTTGCGCTTGAGGCAACTGATTGTTGTCGCCTTGTCTTTCTCGGTCATCTCAGAGCCGATAAGAAAGAAGCGCTCCGGATCTTCGGCGCTTAGAGGGACGGTATCAAGGTCCTCAATGGATTTTGCCGAGGCACTTGAACCGACGTCCTCCAGCACCTGCTGATCTGGAACCTCCACCCAATGGACTTGCTTAGGGGTAACCTTCCCCTTGACGGCAGCGATATAGCACTATTTCGCCGAGGCTTGGTCTCCCCTAAGCTCCTCCACGCCTCTTGAGCCAATGAATTTTATGACCTGGTGGTACGTGGAAGCGACTCCCTTAATGCTGTGGACCCAGGTCCGGCCCAGGATGGCGTTGTAGGGCGATGGGACATCAACTACCACAAATTCCACCTCGGTGGTGACCGTGCCGATGGTCACTGATATGGTGATTTTGCCGAGCAATCAGACTGACGCCGCGTTGAACCCTACCAGCGGCACGTCGGTCGGTTGTAGTTCCTCTGACTTATACCCCATTTTCTTTAACAAGGAATAATACATAACATCTGCTGAGCTGCCGAGGTGAACGAGGACTCTACTGACCTGGCAGTCGGCAATTTGAAGTGTGACGACTAGCGCGTCGTCGTGGGGGTGTTGGACTCTTTCTGAATCTCTAGAAGAGAAAGTGATGGAGTACCTTGAGTCCGGCTTTGGCATCTTCGGCATAGGCTGGACGATAAGGATCTCCTTTGCTTCAATCTGCTGGAGCTCAGACCGGAGCTGCTCTTCTCGCCAGTAATCCACTGTCCCATGAATCACATTGATTATACGAAGGGCCGGCTTGGTATCTTCCTTCGGCACAGCATTTGCCGTTTTGTCTGCATCAATAAACTCCCCAAGATGGCCAGCAGTGACCAACTCTTCCAGAAAGTCCATGTAGGCTCGGCAGTTGTTTGTGAGGTGGCCCTTCTCCCTGTGGTAAGAGCATCTGAACTTATCATTGCCACCTCTCTGAGCCCCCAATCTCTTCTCTGGCCACCTAAAGTATAGCTCCTTTTCGATTTTGCGAAGGAGCATGAAGGTGGGCTATTTGAAGACAGTGGTGTGAGCCACATATTCGTACGGCTTGTAGGTCCGTGGTTCCCCCGGCTGGACGGTATTGGTTTCTTTTCTCCTGGCCGTGTTGCTATGGCTTCTGGAGCCTTGGCCGGAGCGTTGGTCGGCTCTGCTCCGCTCCTCCTTGGCTTCTTCCAATTTTACGTGAAGCTCTATTCTGGCCATGAGCTCATTCATCATTGCCGGAGGGAAAAGCATGAGGTCCTCGAACTCTCGGCTGGAGTGGTCCAGGCCAAGTTTGAATGATGTGACTGTGATTTTTTTATCGCACTCCTCAATTTCATTGTAGAGGTCCTAGTACCGGGATGCGTATTGGTGCAGAGATTCAGACCTCGCTCGCCGAAGGCCGAGGAGGGAATCAACCTCTTTCTTTACTACCGAGAAACGCCTAACGTGACGGTTCTCGTTGTCCCTCTCCCGGTCAGGGACTTCTTCTATCCTTTCACCCAGTCTGTTCAGAGCTGAGGGACTGGTCTGCTGAGACCTGCTTCTACTATGGGACGGCTCCTGGTACTCTCTGTCGTCCCTCTCGTCGTGGCTCAGTGCCGGCGCCGCCCTTTTCTTCTCAGTAGCCTCCCTCAGGAGGGTCATCTCTTTGATGAGGGCATCAATTTGGTGATCCTTTCGGCCTAGATCGCCCTCCAGCTGGAGAATGTACTGCCTCGTAGTTAGCTTTTCCGGAGGGTCTGGACACTCGCTGGAGTGATAGCTGGCATCGCTGACTCGGACACGCTCAGGAGTGCGAAGAGCAGAGTCTCCGGCCTTTGCTGCTCCTTTTCCCCTATGCCTTCTGCCATCAGACTGGTTGTCTTTGGATGCCATCTTCAAGCTCACAGTGGTAATCTGAGTGTTAGAGAAAGGTCTCCCCAGCAGAGTCGCCAATTGTTGGGGGATAAGCCTTTCTTGTGGTGGTTGGCTGCTGTGAACGGAGGAGATGAGTTGTGGTGGTGTGGCTGGACCTAGCTGTACATGTAACAAACGTTAGGCTACCGGCGGCGTCGCCGGTGGACCCTCCAATGGCAAAGTCAGCAATGGTTTAGAGTGAGAAAGTAAATGGATAGAGCTTTTTCTAGTGAGAGAGAGTCTACCTTGTATTGAATGCTCGATTGTATTTATAGGACATCGGAGGGTGGGAGACACGCGCTTCGGCGCGGATGACTTGGTGTAGCAGACCATGTGGCAGTGTGCCTATCTCCTCTGAATGTTTGAGCGTGTGGCCAACTGGTCGGCCCCGACAGTGTTAGGCGGCGGCGCCTGACAGCATTGGGCGGCAGAAAAGCTGACTGAGTGTGCCTGATATTCTGCGGGAATCGCGAAAAAGCTGATTCTGTGTCAGATGTGTGTCTGCCATGTGCGCAAAACCCAGGATGCTGTCCCCGAAGGAATCTTCGTCGTGAACAATGAATTTTGTCCTGTCTGGTCTAAGCGAGCTGCTTCGGCGTTGCTGGCTGTCGGCCGGGCCGTCCTGGGCTAAGGGAACTCCTACACGGTAGTGATCCCTAGAGAATCTCCCTTGTCGGCTCTTGCTCTGCTCGATCGCACGACCTGGATCGCACGCACCTTCGGATAGGCATCTCCTCTGGGCTCTGAGTCTCCAGCCGGAGAGAGCCCCAGAGAGACCCTGTCACCGGCTGAGCTTCATTCGGCTGCCTGTTGACTGGCTTGTGTTGTGGTCCTCCTGGAGGAGGTCGTGGCTCCGGCCTCCCGAGAGTTCGGCCCCCAACAAGCTTATTTAACAAGATGAATTATTTATATAGAATAATTGACAATTAAATTATTATATAAAATGATATTGCTTGAATTATCATTGATAAATTAAATTATGTGCATATAAATAAATCAATTAAAATCATTATCAAAATATAAAGGAACAACACCCCTGTTCAATCACATTTTCCTTGCCCATGAATTGATTGTTCTCTTTCTTTTCCGATACCTGGTTGTCCTCTTTGATTCTCAATCTGATGATCATATCCTCTAGATTCATCTTTTTGCATTTGTACTTTAGGTAATTTTTGAAGTCCCTCCAAGATGGCGGCAGTTTATCAATCATGGCTGACACTTGAAATGACTCGCTCAAAGACATTCCTTCTACATGAATCTCATGCAGTATCAACTGCAACTCTTGAACATGGCTAATCACTTTCTTGGAATCAATCATCTTAAAATCAAGGAATCGTCCAACGATGAATTTTTTCATACTGGAATCTTCGGTCTTGTATTTCTTATCCAAGGACTCCCATAGTTCTTTTGCAGTTTGCTTGGTGCAATAAATACACGTTGTAAAGGGAATTGTCCAAGCCATTGAGGACGTAATTTCTGCACAGAAAATCTACATATTTCCATGCATCCATAGTAGCAACGGCTTGCCTATCCGTCTGATCTTCTGAAAGTGTAGGAGCATCTTTATTCAGAAACCTTGAGAGATTCAGTGTTGTAAGATAAAACAACATTTTCTGTTGTCATCTCTTAAAATCAACATCACTGAATTTCTCTGGTTTTCGCTATGATTGACGGAAACCGTCAGAACTGGTGGAACTGGTGCAACAACATGAGTGAGGGTAGGGTTAACTGTGTTCTCATTCTGCATATTTGTGCCGGTGTTAGATCCGATCTTATCAGAACCATTCTGAAGTCCAGTTTCAGCCATTTCTGTTTAAGAACAGAAGATAAACAATAGTATCACTAAAATAGATTATAATTGTGAAGAATTTTACGTAGAATAGAAACTTAAAATGTAAAGATAATTAAACGAAATCATTGTTGTAAAACAATAGTATCACTAAAACAATAGTATCACTAAATCAGTGTTATAAAAAATTGTTTAAACGAAATTAAAATTTGGAATGTTTGTGGATGAACTACTATATTGAACTATTGTATTGATCTGGTGGAACATTTGTGAAAATTGAATTATTGTTTACACAAAATTATTCAACTACTGTATAAAACACAGAATTATTCAACTACTATATAAAACACAGAATTATTCAACTACTATATAAAATATAGAATTATTCAACTACTGTACGAAACTATTTAACCGGAATATACTGGAGAAAATTTGTCAGATTGTTGTTGTAATTCTGAGATAATCGTATAGTATTAAAAATTACTGAATGAAAATGAATTGATCGAGGCTACTGTAAATAGTATTATCTTAAGACAAATTTCGCTCCCCCACAGGTGCTTCGAGTTTGCAAGCAATTGTCTCCCAGGATACAACGATCACACAATTGGAAGTAGCGCTACAATCCGAAAGCACGGTGAACCAGAAAATGTGCAAGACTTTCTCTATATAGTATAAAGTATGAGACTGTTTTGTGATCTAGAAAAACGTAGAGGAAGGGTTGTTTATATAGGATATATCGTGACTGTTTGGTCAGACCCGTTGGTGTTTGGATGAATGGATGTGACTTACCACGACTGAAATGGTAAGACAATCGTTACCAAAACTATTCGATACCATTAGGTTGGGTTGACGAATTTATGAATTCAAAAAGAATCTGGATAGAATTTTTGGGTCAAGAATTTATAAATAAATTATCTACAAAAAGATATTATTTATTAATCCACAACCCGCACCCAAACACCTGAACAATTTCCTGAAACCCAGAACCCGGATCCGACCCAGCACGGCGCGGCGAGAATGGTGGTACGCACGTGCGCACGTGTTGTAATTCGGGTCAAAGCCCAATTACCATAGTCTTTTCTACTCTAGTCCTCATGAGAGTACACAAGTCCCTAGTTGGTTGGAGTTTATATCTCACACAAGAATCACATTCCTAAGCAATGTGGGATTATGCTTCCTCACATCCTAAACTCACTTCAAGGTGGTCACTTTGTAGTCAATTTTCTATTCACATAAAATTGATTTTGACTAATTCTTTGCACAATGTTATTCTCCTTGCAAAAATAAACAAATACGCATTTGAACCCGCTCAAAATAATATGTGAGTCTCACTTTAATTTGACCTAAAGTTCACAAAAATATGGGTGTCAAAACCCAATTTTCCAACACATTTATTATAACTCTATCATTTCTTCTAATTGTTGCTAAAAATATTGAGTTTCTCTCATGTAAAGGAGGTGTGTGCGAAGCATCGAATTTCTTCCTCATGCCCCTTTGGCTATACATACATGTATATATGGTAGGATTGTGTTGGTTATGGGTAATGTGAGAGATAGAGTGTGTGTATATATGTATGTGTATGTGTATATGTGTATGTGTGTATGTATGTGTGAGCTCTCTCCTTTGGAAGGGAATTGTGTTCTTGATTACACTATATCAAACAACAATATGAGCGGAGAGGTGATGTCTGAGCGACGGAGTGCCGATTTGTGGTCCCTAGGAAGATAGTGCTTCGAAAAAGGATTTATTCATGTTTGTATAGCATGTATATATAAATGGAATTTTTTCTCGATTTCATGATGTGAGATTTGTGTATGTGTGACCCTACAATCCCAACATATGGTATCAGAGCGTAGGATAAATCGGGATTGCCGGAATTGTAGTTTGAAGCTTACAGTTCAAGATCAAAAAAATGAAGTTGATCGGATGGAAGTTTTGTTCACGAGGTTTTGTTCATTTCGATGAGATGAGTCCAACGGTATGTTCGCAATCGAGTTTCGTCGTCGGAATAGCTGGGAATCGTCGGTCAAAGTTCATGCATAGAGGTCGAGGATGTTTTTGTTTGGGTTTGGTCGAGGCAGGGTCGGATGATAGATTTGAGCATGGGGTTGTGTTCGTCTCATCGAGACGAGTCCTGAGGTACCTAGTTTGTCATTGGAGGAGGTCGAATAAGCCTGAACACATCGATCAAAGGTGGTGTATGCTCGGGCGCGTCAAATCTGACGCGTGTGTGTGTGCTATATGTATTGTTTGGAGGTTAAAGATGATGAGAGTAGCCACATCAGTGCTGACTCATCTCCACATCAGCACCATGCCAGTGGACTATGACATCGGCCACACCAACAGCCACGTTAGTAGTCACGTGATGACCATATCAATGCCATGTCAGACGCCATGTCATTAGAGGTATGTGTTGTTTTGTCCATGTCAGATACCACGTTAACGTTGTGTGCTGACGTGTTGGTCCAGTCAGTAGGGGTTGCTGCCATGTCAGTGCTAAAATGGGCAGATTGTTTTTCACATTTTTGGGGCCATTCAAACTCTGTTTTTCGCAGATGAGTGGTCGATTTTGATTATATTTTATGTTACGGATCCAACCACGTACTCCGTTTTTCATTTGGAGGCCCGAAAGAAGGTGTTATTGATGAATTGAGTCGGAATCAAATGTTTGGAGTTAGATTGGATTGCGAGGTGGTTTGTTCCTAAGTAATTGGATAGATCCGAATCCATTGGTGGACTCAGATTTGAGTCGAATTTTGCAGTCCTAGACACATCAGTAGAGATAGAAGAGAATCAGACATGATTAGAGCGATCAGATAGGATGTTGTTGAGTTAGAGGCATACCATGGATGATCAGTCGTACTCGGCAAGCAAAGATACACTCTTTCGGGTTATTGTACTCCGGTGTGAGGGTGCATGGATGCTCGTCTAGTTAGTGACACAGGTATTTGCAGGAGCGATAGATCGCAGGGGATCTTATGGGAGTCCAAGGATTGCCGGGAGAGTCGGGAATAGAACAAGGATGACCATAGTAGCAGGAGGAGATCTGGAAAAGATGATGGAGAGTGACGGAAAATGATAGAGAGTGGGAAAAGATGACAAAGAGTTGCAAGAGATAACAAAGAGTAGCGAAGGTGATAGGAAAAGCCAGGCAGAGTTGGAGGACTACCCACCATGTAAGATAGACACACTTGTAAAGATTTGAGGTTGATCAAGGCATTCCGGAGGGAGCTTGGACACCTTGGGAGGAGATGTGAGAGCGGAAAGCATTTTAAGTTTAATAGTGCGAAGCTTGAGTTTTGATCAGTCATAGATTACTATCTTGCAAGGATATATTCTTTTAGTGTTGCATCTTGGTTTTGGGGTGCTGGTGAGCTCGATTGGTTGATGACATAGGTGCTTGCTAGGAGTGATAGGTCGGAGGTGATCACTGATGATTGGAGGCAGTCTGGTTCTATCGGGAAGACCTATCATTTGGATATGCAACTTTGATTCGGGCTACAGGAGGAGCTGATCGGATGGTGATTTTTGGTCTAACAGATGAAGGGACATCATACAAGCTTGTAAAGAATGCAGTGGAAGATGGAGCTAATGTCATGAATGTTCAAGCAGTATGGGTGTTTTTTATAGTGGATGGGAGTAGCAGTAGTTGCAGATGCACATGGAGGATGTGCGGGGTTGCACCAAGGGCCCAATAATGGTGTTGGAGTGCAGGATATAAGATTAGGTGGTGTGTGGTATATTCTGATCATACAGTGAGTGACTTGTTGCATGTAGATGTTCACGATAGCTCCGAATAGAGGATTTGAAACGGTTGTAGATGATCGATCATAGGAGATCTCATCCATCTGTGGTTTTATGACATATTATCTCTCCAGATATGAGTACTCAGGATGGAGGATAGATGGAGTCGTGGTTTGTGTTATGTGACTGGGCACGGGCATTCGTGGTTTAGCAAATGCAAATAGTTGCATCTCGATTGGAGATGTAGGTCATTTGAGTTCCGAGGAGGCATTCTGATTTATTTTGTGGGTGATTGGCCAGGTGCGCAGGCCGAATAGAAGATACTATTTTGAGGGATGCAAGTATGGTTCTCATAGATAATGGTTTAAGAGAATCCAGGTTTGGATGCAGGCACTCTAATCAGGGAGAACGGGCACTCTGTTGAGGGGTGTGGATATCGACGGAGATGTTGGTATGAGCTACATAGATCTAACAAGATTGACGATATCCCAGATTGACGAGTTAAGTATCTCAATTTGGAGGTATGGAGGAGCTCAACAAAGGGATGGAGAGTCAGAAGCAGGAGTCAATCTCTTTTCCAAATGGTGTATGAGATCATTTGGTGATGTGAGCCTGTGGTGTGAGCACTGGGGAGTTGCGGATATTCTCTTGACATGTCGTATGATAGAGTGGCGGATTATAACCAAACAACACTGTAGGTTCAGCAATCATCTCACATGTGAGAGGGGGTGATTGTTGGGTTTCTCACATGTGAGAGGGGGTGATTGTGGGTTTCTCACATGTGAGAGGGAGGTGTGCGTGAAGCACCAGATCCCTTCCCCCATCCCTTTTTGGCTATATATACATGTATAAAGTAGGATTGTGTATGGGTTGAGGGTATTGTGAGAGATAGAGTATGAGAGAGCTTCCTCTTTCATGAGGGAGTCATGCTCCGAATTACACTCTATCAAAGCACAATGTGAGTAGAGAAGTGATGTCTCAATGACGTAGTGTCAATTCGTGATCCCTGAAGAACCAATAGTGCTCATGTTTGTATATCGTGTATATAGATATAGACAGAGTTTTTTCTCGATTTCATAGTGTGAGTTGTGTGCATATGTGACCCCGTAATCCCAACACAAAAGACGTGACATACATGTTTAAAATGCCTTAATCTATTTTTTCTCATCTTAGTTTCTAGCGGTGCTACCCTACTATATTGCGAAGATTTTTTAATTCCACCTCACAAAATTTTATCACATTCATATCATCATTATAATTTCGACGACACTCATCTTACTCATATGTTATTTCTTAATCCCACAACATTATACCGTATAATATGATTGGTCTTATGACCACGGTATTCCCGTATCACTCCTTCATTTAATTCACCAAACAATTTCATCATCCTTACTAGGAGCTGAACTATTTAAAACATTCACTTCTTAGTAATCGTGATTTTAAAGGATCACATGTCAGTATTAATACTTTGCCTATCACTTAACTTACATATCAGTTACCGTTATACTCTTTTATTATTATTATTGGATTTGTGGAGAAGTTATGGGGAAAGAGGAAACATGAAATAACCTCTCTTTTTTACTTTCCAAAACTTCAGCACCACATGAAGTTGCAACTTGTTTTTCAAATTTGTGGTTCCAGATGGGAGTTTTGAATACAGCTTTATCACCAACACAGGGAAGGTGTGGCATGGCAGCCCAAAATAAAGATGTCACGCAAACATTTCTTATTCAGAAAGAAAAACAAGTTGTCTTCGACATTTCAACTATCTTGGCTATTTCTTGAAACTAGACAGTTGAGTACACTACTAATCAGATCATTTTGAAGCACTACAGATCAAGCCAAGCCTGGAAATAAGGCACTTAAAATGGAAGCAGGAAATTGGTTCCCAGCACTAAAAAAGTATCTATGTGTGTACGGTTATGGTATGCCTTCCAATGGAACAAAAAGAGCAAGGATTCACCTTTTTTTGATATCTCAAGTGTCCTGGCCAGCTTACGTGCACTACGACTAATCCTGGGAGAATCAATCCTGACGCCAGCTACCGGGAGGCCCGCTTAAAGCCAGAGTGAACTCTGTGCGGCTGGCCCAAAAGGGAAGATGTTTAAAAGGGGTTTCGATCCTAAAACCTAGAGAATGAGCATACTCCTAGGTTTCAGACAACGACCACTCGGCCAGCCGCACAGAGTTCGCTCTGGCTTTAAGCGGGGGGGGTAGCTGGCGCCGGGGCCCCTGCTTAAAGCTAGAGCGAACTCTGTGTGGCTGGCCCAAAAGGGAAGATGTTTACAAGGGGTTTCGATCCTAAAACCTAGAGGATGAGCATACTCCTAGGTCTCAGACAACGACCACTCGGCCAACCCCTTTGGGTTAGCAAGGATTCACTTATGTGTTGGAAAAATTGGTCTTCATGCGGTGTAGACGGCGTCATCTCCATAGGAAAATTACGAACAATGAATCACAATCGAGTCACGTTATAAAAATGTTTTCCTAAAAACAGTATTTCCCCCCATCAAATGGTGTGCACCGGGTTAACAGCAAACCTGCTTTCAAGATACAACGAAACCGAACTCGAAATTCTTTCTGACTGCGTTTGCACCAACGAAGACAGACAGAATATCCACTATATAAATATAATTTAATCAAGAATTGATTATTGTTACAGCATATCAGTATGCCTAAAATACTAGGAAGAGAGAATGTAAAGAGAGAGCAATTTTATAAGGAATTTCCCCTTAGTTTTTCCAAATTCTGAATGATTTACAAAGGCCTATTAATAGACTTATAGGTACCCTTTTGCGAAAGGACATGTCTATAATAGACACACATTAAGAAGAGCCATGACTTATCATGTTTTACACTCTTTCTAATATTCGCATCCATTCATAATAGTCACATCCCAATCTAATGGGTATTGTAATTAATTTGTAAAGTCACAACATTTGTGAAAAGGTGTTGCACCATTTCATATATAAATTTCTCTACCAAAAATATTTTGAAAATCTCCAACAATACCCCACCATTTTCGAAATATGGAAGAACTCTTGATTCTCTTATAACAAGGCTTATGCATACATGAATAGTGTCTCATGACTTCAACCACTCACTTAGTAAAACATTTCAAGGCTAGTCAAGGTAGCATAGTATACATATCTTTGAACTAACTGTCCTCTAGTGACTAACCGGATATGCCTCACACATAATCCTTAGAATACCACAGATATTCCAATCATGTGACCCGTGCACTGGCCGTGGGTCGTATCTTGATTTCATGAGC
>NMUG010000643.1:0-21069 GCA_002855965.1 Monotropa hypopitys | reverse complement strand
GACCTCGGACTTATCACTCTACTAGTTAGAGTCGTATTTCCTTGTCTATAAATATCTAATGCATAACCAAGCGCTTTCTCGTTAATCAACGACGGGGAAAGCGACGTTATCAATGAACAACTTTAATACTAAGAAAAAGTTCAGATTCTTACAGGAAATTAATGAAATCGAAGAAATGCTTCAAAGCTTCAATGGAGGTTCCATGGCCTCCTTAAGTCCTTTCTCTATCACCAAAATAGCATAAAACCCTAATAATATATGTAATGAATGAGCTCCCCTAATAAAAAACGTTCATAACCTTATATAGGTCCCAAATATTAACACCAATCAGACAAAATTGCCCCTACGCGTTTAAAAACTCAACACAGAATTTTCTGGTTTTTACAGGAGAGACCGGTCTCCCAAAATTCGAGAGACCGGTACCTTAGTCCAGCAAAACTCTCTGACCGTGTAGAGACCGGTCTCTCCCTATTCGAGAGACCGGTACCTTCATCCTGCAAGACTCTCTGCTCTTGGAGAGACCGGTCTCTCCCTTTTCAAGAGACCGGTCCCTTCACTACTGGTACTGGTTTTTGGTCTTCTTTGCTCCTTTTCTACCATTTTGCAATGCATTTGACTTCTTTGAGCTTCGACATGACTTCATAACACTATAGCCCGGCTTCCGGTACCATTCTTGACACTTTTCACTCCTCGGTTCTCCATTTCAATTCATCAAAACTTGCATTTCTTCACGTTTTCGCTATTAACAACCAAGAAATACCAAGTGAATGCATACAGGCATAAATCAATAATAATAGAACGAAAACAAGTAGAAAGGAACATAGATTAGCCTACGAAAATGTAATATTCGTGGGATAATCACAACCCCCAACTAAAATCTTCTTCGTCCCGAGCAAGTAAACATAAGGATTAGTTAGGACAAGATCTCCCTAAGTAGATGCGCAAAAATATTCGGAATGAATGATCAAATGCACCAAATGTAACTCATCGAATTATGCACAAAACTTCAAGCAAATCAAAAAGCGCTCTTGTCATCCTATTGCCTTGATTCCTAATCTCGCATACGATAAAGAAATGTCGCTCACATGCTCAATTCAAGAAAACAGTTATACCACCACTCATTTTTTTATCTCGCTTCAAGAATATAGGTGGGTGAATAAGTTTAGTCTATGAGTGTACCAATCACCAAAGTAAGTACAACCACAAGGAATGTTCACCAATCAAGTCAAAAATTAAGATCATCCTAAATAGCACACACAACAATCATGCAATCAAAAGGACGAACCAATCATCAAGGGCTTTCGGCTAAAAATATGTCATAGGTTCAAAGAAAAGTAGAGTTCAAAACCTCGGTGTGGCTTTAGTAGCTAGGTAAGGCAAAAAGTGCTACACCGAGGGGTCGCAAAGTTCATAGTAAAAAACAACCAAGTCAACGAGCATCAAAGTATTAGTTATTACACCATTTCCTCACTACATCTCTCAAGAAAAATAAACTCATTCCTCTTCCTCCTCGCCATCGTTACCACCACCATCATCATCACCTTATTCTCCCTCATCGTCGTCGTCGTCGTCATCCCCCTCCACTTCACTTTCATCATCAACAAACTTCACTCCGTCCTTCTCCTCAATTCTCTCGATGCACCATTTCATCCATCTAAGGAGTCGGTTTTGCTTGCAATCTTGCTCCTTTACAGCATTTTGGATTTTCTTCTGCCCTTTTCTAACTCTTTTCTGCCCCCTCTTTATGTCCCGTTGGCTGCCCATAATCGTGTTATGCCTAGCCGAGATGATTTCAAACCATTGCGCCGTTCGTTCCCCAGACTTTCTAGAGGTGGGACGAGATGCTCCCACTACTTCCGGATCGGCCGGATGAGACATAAAACGACTCTTTTTCAGCGATGCAAGGGTGATAGGACCGGGAGTTCCCTGCACAAACCGCTCATTTGTTTTTGCTTTCCAACCTGCCGCGAGCCATAAAGAGGTAATCATAGTGGGGAAAGGGATATTACCATTTGCCGCACCCTTTGCTCGAAAAGTCCTTAATTGGCACCAAATGAAATATGCCCAACCAACCACTTCGTTGCGCGACCCAAAAGCATATATAAGATCACCATCGTCCTTTGTCGGGGTTTTCTCTCGAGAGTATGGACTCAAATTGTACGCGATAATCTTGTTACTCAACCTGTAAATCTTCTTCAAACCTCCCGCAATGTACTTCCTTTGATTTTGGTGGTAGGCTCGAGGTTCCTTAGTAATGGTTTCCACCACATGCTCTAGAGTTCGATTCCAGGGGATGGATGAGTAGGTAATTTGATCTTGTTGTGGCCTCTGGTAGGCCAAATACCGAGCAATAACGTCAGGAGTAATCGTCACCATAAGCCCCCCCAAAGTTGAGTCAATTTTGTCTTCCTCTTGAAGTTCCATATGCTCATAAAACGAGATAACCACAGAAACTAAATAACCATCTATTTGCCGGAAAAATTGCTCAAGACCGTAGAAGAAAGTAGTATCAATGATTTCATGGGCACCGATGACATACCTATCAACCTGCCGCTCGCATGTGAATTTGCGGGTGCGAAGCTTCGCGACCCACGCCTTCCTTTCTCTATCTTTCTTGGCCTCTTCATTGATTCGATCTTTTTTCTGTTGTCGTTCTGTGTGAGTTTCATCATCATTTCGAGCCCTTTCTCCGGCTCTGGTAACACTTGAACTCACCACAATCTGCTTTCCCTTCTCTGCGGCAGAGGGTTTCCGACCCACATCCTTCTTGGCCATAGCAACGCTAATCAAATCCACGATATATAGTATCAACAAAGAAAATTCGAACTAGGGTTTGAAATTTTCAGAAGGTAACCCAGAAATTCGAACTCCCAAGAGAAAGAATCGGACACGCCATGTCCAAAATCCAAGCTAAGAAGGAGAGAGTGAGAGATTACCATCAACCCTAGGGAGAGATTGGCCGAGAGAGAGCGAAATCAGCGGAGGAGGGCAAAAATCGCCTTGGAGAGAGCTCTGGGTAGGGCTTTGGAAAAAATGAAATGTCCCAGATTAAAGCCCGACCGTGTTTTAAAAAACCAGATTTTTATCGAAGGGACCGGTCTCTCGAATTTTGGGAGACCGGTACCCGCCCCAAGTGAAACTTACTGCTGCTCAAGTGACCTATCCCTCCCTTTTACGGAGACCAGTCTCCTTACCTTCAGTCGGCTCTACTGCTATAGGGACCGGTCTCTCGAATTTTGGGACACCGGTATAAGCCTCTGCAAACTAGTTTTCCTTCATTTTTTTTCACTTCCAACACCTCCACACTTCATCTCCAACCTTCATACACCAATCCAACACATTCACCCCCCGTTCCTCCTTACATCCGGCTTTTTATGGAGGTTAAAATTCAAACGACGGAAGGTGAAACGACTCAAAAATAAGGCCAAGAGATAAAGTGTGTGGTCTAATCAAACAAAAATTGCCTCGAATCCTTTTGGTTCGCATTTCAAAACACAATAAAGTGCACCATAAAGAATATAAGACTAAACAAAGACTCGTGGTGGAGTATGAGATATCTAAGCTTCAATTTTTTGTGCAAACGTAACTCTCAAAAGTGGTATAACTCAAAGAATGATATTGAATCGCCACATGATATGCAAGAACACCAAAATCATTACTCAAATGTCTTATTCACTCTTCAATTCATCACAATAACACACAAAATACCAACATATCACAAATTTTTTTACACAACTACCAAGGTGAGATCAAGTCCATGCAAATCACTTACATCCACATTGTTGGTACGAACTACCCCCACCCCAACTAAAAATTTGCTATGTCCTCATGCAAATAAAAAGTCAAAGAAAAGAGAGAGAGTACCTCAATGCGGAGTGTCACATACCATTTGTCGATGAAAAATCCTTTTCGTGCTCGCTTAAAGGAGCTCCTGTAATAGAAACTACAACAACGCGCAAAAACAAGGATGGAGGACAACATATTTAAATAAAACTCTTGTAGTTTTCGGGTAGATCTCTACTCAACAAGTGACTTCCTTTATTTTATAGAAATGTCCTAATCGACTTTCAAGACCATCCGTACTACGAACAAGAGGTTGGGGGTTTCTCATCCCCCTTGGATTTAACTTCTCCTAGACATAATGCATTATATTAATTAATATTTTCAGTTGATGGATCACCCAGATATACGGGGTCCAAAAACTCCTCTTCAACAATTTCAGGAGGTAAGTTTTCAAGGAATTGTTTTAACCGTTCACCGTTTACTTTAAGAATCGTGTCGCTTCCAACTTTTTAATTTCAACAGCACCATGCGGAAAGACTTTGTGGACGACATAAGGCCCAATCCATCGTGACCTAAGCTTTCCCGGAAACAAATGTAACCGGGAATTGTACATTAGCACTTGTTGTCCTTCCAATTTTTTTTTCAGGATGATGGATTGATCATGGTAGTTTTAATTTTGTCTTTGTAGATATTTAAATTTTAATATGCTTCATTGCGAAGCTCTTCCAACTCATTAAGTTGGCCTCGGGCAAACGGTAGTTCATTGATTTTATTGCCCAAAAAGCACGGTGCTCTAATTCAACCGGTAAGTGACACGCCTTACCGTAAACAAGACGGTAGGGTGAGGCACCTAGCACGGTTTTGTACGCCGTCCGGTAAGCCCACAAAGCATCCGTCAAACGTAACGACCAATCTTTACAATCCGGGTTGACCGTTTTTTCAAGTATGTGTTTAATTTCCCGATTCGCAAGCTCGGCTTGCCCGTTAGTTTGAGGATGGTATGCGGTCGATACCTTATGCGTGATGGAATACTTTTTCATCAAATTTTCAAAGGGCCGATTGCAAAAATGGGATCCTTGATCACTAATAATCGCCCTAGGCATACCAAAACGACTTAAAATGTTTTCTTTAAGAAAGTGGATGACCACTTTATGGTCGTTGGTACGCATTGGGATAGCTTCAACCCATTTGGACACATAATCTACCGCTAGGAAAATATATAAATACCCCCTAGAAATAGGAAATGGTCCCATAAAATCTATACCCTAACAATCGAAGATCTCTATGATTAAAATCGGTGTCATTGACATCATGTTTCGTCGGGTTACCCCTCCTAATTGTTGACACCGCTCACAAGACTTACAAAAGTCAAATGAGTCTTTGAATAGAGTTGGCCAATAAAAGCCACATTGAAGAACCTTGGAAGATGTTTTCTTTGCGAAAAAATGATCCCCGCACGCCTCAGTGTGACAAAAATTAAGAACATCTCTTTGTTCATTGTCGGGCACACACCGACGCATGATTTGATCCGAGCAAACTTTAAAGAGGTAGGGGTCATCGAACACAAAACTTCTCACTTCAAACAAAAATCGTTGGGAATCATGTGGTGTCCAATGTGTGGGCAACTTTCCCGTGACCATGTAATTCACTATATCCACATACCAAGGGCAATTGGAAACAACGAACAATTGTTCATCGGGAAAAGTCTCCAAAATGGGCGGACTAGAAGAATTTGAGAATTATAGGCGCGACAAATGGTCGGCCACCACGTTTTCCACACTTTTTTTATCACGTATGGTAAGGTCAAACTCTTGCAACAATAGAATCCACCGGATAAGTCTCGCCTTCGTATCTTTTTTGTTAGCAAATACTTAAGAGCCACATAGTCGGTAAAAACCACTATTGGGGCTCCAATAAGGTAAGAACGAAACTTATCCAAGGCAAAAACTACGACAAGTAGTTCTTTTTCGGTTGTTGTATAATTGACTTGTGCATCATTTAGAGTTTTGATTGCATAATAGATGACACAAGGTCCACTCTCCCGCCTTTGTCCAAGTACCGCACCAATTGCTTGGTCGCTTGCATCATACATGAGTTCGAATGGTAAACTCCAATCCGGAGCTTGGACAATGGGAGTAGTAGTAAGACACATTTTCAACTTAACAAATGCTTGTTCACACTCCAAAGTCCACACAAATTTCTATGTCTTTTGCAAGCAATTGACACATAGGCTGTGAAATTTTGCTAAAATCCCTTATGAACCTCTGGTAAAAACCGACATGGCCTAAAAAAGAACGAACATCTTTGACATTTTTGGGACTTGGGAGGTTGGAAATCAATTCAATTTTTGCTTTGTCCACTTGGATTCCTTCTTTAGACACCACAAGTCCCAAGACAATTCCTTCCGTAACCATAAATTGGTACTTTTCCCAATTAAGGACCAAGTGCATTTCCTCACAACACTCCAACACCAAATCAAGATTTTTCAGACACGAGTCAAAACTATCTCCAAGTACCGAGAAATCATCCATAAAGACCTCAACAATTTTTTCTACCATGTCGGAAAATATGCCTAACATGCATCGTGAAAAGGTACCTGGCGCATTGCACAAACCAAATGGCATGCGCCGGAAGGCATAAGTTCCAAAAGGGCAAGTAAATGTTGTCTTGTCTTGGTCATCAAGAGCGGCCTCTATTTGGTTGTAACCCGAATAACCGTCAAGGAAACAATAAAACGCATGGCCCGCAACCCTATCTAGAATTTGATCGATAAATGGTAGAGGGAAATGGTCCTTGCGTGTACATGAATTTAGTTTTCGATAGTCTACACAAACACGCCATCCGGATGTCAAACGAGTAGTCACAAGTTCACCCTTTTCATTGGGTTGCACGGTTATGCCGGCTTTTTTAGGGACCACTTGTATTGGACTAACCCATTTGCTATCCGTGATGGGATATATGATTCCCGCATCTAAAAATTTGATGATTTCTTTGCGGACCACGTCCTTCATGATTGGATTAATTCGCCTTTGTGGTTGGCGCGTCGGTTTCACATCTTCCTCCAAAAAATATGGTGGGTGCACACAACCGGACTAATGCCATGCAAATCAGCAATTGTCCACCCGATTGCACCCCGCCTCTCTTTTAAAACTCGCATCAATTTTTCTTCTTGTGCTTCCCCTAAATTTGAAGAGATTACCACCGGATAAGTATCGTCCATGCCCAAATAAGCATATTTCAAATTAGAAGGCAATGACTTCAATTTCAATGTTGGTGGTTGAACACTTGAAGGAAGTGGTTTTCCCTCCAATTTAGGTAATTCTTCAAATTTAGGCACCCAATCTCCAACTCCAAAGATCTCCTCACCATCATCCAACACGGAAGCCAAAAAGTTCACTTCCGGTGACTCCAAGAACATCAACTCTTCGCTAGTCAAACAAATCTCCAATGGGTCTTTATATAATAACTCATCAACATGCTCTTGCACCAAACTCTCAAGCATACTAACTTCGTGTACCTCTTCATCATCTCCCATTTGGCTACTAATATTGAAAACATTCATCTCCAATGTCATATGTCCAAATGTGAGTTTAAGTAAACCATTCCGGCAATGAATAATTGCATTTGATGTTACGAGGAATGGCCTACCAAGAACGATAGGTGTTTGTGAAGCTTGATTGGTTGATGAAAAGGGACATGTATCGAGTACAACAAAATCGATCGGGTACACAAAACTATCCACTTGGACTAATACGTCCTCAACAACCCCCAACGGTACGCTCACACTTCTATCGGCTAGTTGCAAAGTCACACGGGTCGGTTTCATCTCTCCTAAGCCAAGTTCTTGGTAAACGTAGTAAGGTAAAAGATTTATACTCGCGCCCAAGTCAAGCAATGCCCTTTCAACCACATTACCCCCAATATTAATTGAGATCGTAGGACAACCAGGGTCCTTATATTTGGGTGCAATGTTAGTTTCAAGGATAGAACTCACTTGTTCGGTGAGAAAAACCTTCTTTTGAACATTAAGTTTTCGTTTTACCGTGCACAAATCTTTGAGAAATTTAGCATGTGAAGGGATTTGGCGAATTACATCCAAGAGTGGTATATTCACCTCCACTTGCTTGAATAAAGCGTAGATTTTATCATGAAATGGAATTTTTTGTTTCCCAACCAACCTTTTAGGAAATGGAGCAATAGGAGACACAATTGGTACAATGGGTTCTTCGACCACCACCTCATCCTTTTTTTCCTCATGAATATTAGACTCCTCTACCAATTTCGGCTCAACATTTTTTTCAAGTGGTGGATTGGAAGAAGAAGAATTGAAATGTTGATGTTGGTGTTGCGAATTGATTACCGGTTGTGATGGAAATTTTCCCCTTTCTTGTTGTAGGGATCCAACCCTTGAAGTTAATTTGGACATTTGATTTTTCAAATCTTCAATTACCGAAGCTTGACTTTTCATAAAATTTAAGATTGTGTCATCTTCGTCCTTCTTTTGTGGTGTTGATGTTGATTGGAATTGGCTGGTGGCCCACTTTGCACATATGTTGGCGGATTGTACCGTGGTGGTGCAAATCCTTGGTGATTGAATCCGGGTGGTGGAGGATTATTGAATTGAGATTGGGATGGATATTGTTGTGAACCTTGAGAAGGTCCATGGAATTCATTGTTGCCCCAACTCCCTCTTTGATTGTTTCTCCAATTAGGATTGTACGCTTGGTGAATTGGGTGATTTCTCAGAAAATTGTTTATTGAATTTGCTTCGACTTGCTCCGTGGTTAACAACAAATCTTTTACAACCGGGAGAGATGGACAATGCGAGGTTGCATGTCCAATATTCTCGCAAATTGCACAAGGATCATCCGAGGTAGCCAGAGAAGCTACCGCTCTCACTTTACCAACTTCTAGTGATTCCAACTTTTTTGTTAGTTGAGCGACTTTGAAGGACAAGTCATCATTCTCACGGAGATGATACTTTCCACCCCACCATGGCTTTGTGAAGTTTGGGATGATGATCTATCATTGGGATCGGAGTAATCCCAAGAATGATTATTTTTCGCCAAAAAGTCAAAATAATCCAAAGCTTCCGCGGGGTCTTTATCTAGGAATTCTCCATTACACATCATATCTATAAATTGCCTATTTATTTAAGAAATTACTTCATAAAAGTATCCCACTTGTTGGGTCTCGTCGAAGCCATGGTGTGGTACGGCACTCAACAAATCCTTGTAACGTTGCCAACAAGTTCCAAAAGACTCGCCCTCTTTCTCGTTGAAAGAAATAATCAGCTTTTTAAGGGCTCGAGTTCGATGGAGTGGGAAAAATTTCTTATAAAACTCTTCTTGCATTTTCTCCCAATCGGCAATAGATTGAGATTTCAAGGAGTTTAGCCAACTCTTGGCACCGTCCTTGAGGGAGAAAGGGAAGAGTTTCATATGTGCGGACTCAAGTTGTGCTTGGTTGTTGCAAATGGTGTGCACAACTTCATCAAAATCTCGGACGTGAAGGTGTGGATTCTCAGAATGCATCCCATGGAAATGAGGTAGCATCTGGAGATGAGGCGGCTTGACCGTAAAAATATTCGCAGGAGCACCCACTGGAGCTACTATGCATTGGGTTATCCTTGTAGGATTTAGATGATCACGCATAGTGCAAACCGGAAGAGCAAGAGGGTCGTCTTCCGCCATTGGAGTGAAGAAGGGGTTACGGATTAGTCGATTCGTTTGGTCGCGAGACCACGTGCTCATAAACTAATGTAACCCACAACAATTTATTGGATTTTTCTTTTCTATCTCAAAAGAAAGGACTACTATGCCTATGCCAACGAAAATTTCCCCGGCAACGATGCCAAAATGCTTACACCCCAAACGTATACAATGAAAGGGCTGCCCGAAGCGTAGGGCTAAGGACCGGTGTAGCAAGTATCTCGTAAGAACGAGGTCGATCCACAATGAATTCTTGTTGGTTTCAGGTAAAGCGGTCAAAGTCTCTTGGGATACTTTTTGTTTTTAAGAGTGGCTCTAGGATCGCCAACCAATGATTTCATGCAATTCTTATAACGGGAGCTAAAATGTAAGACTTAATTTGGAAAAGAAGGATTGGTCATGTTTCGGGATTTCTATCATTTAAAAACGATTAGAGTTCAATTGCTAGGTATGAACAATATTTGAGACGCAAATATTAATCATAGAACATTGTAAGCACAATTAATCATCTCCATAGTATACTTCCTAGAGAAGTCATTTCATAATTCCTTAGCATTGAACCATTCATAGGACATCGCTTCAAGAAGTATACGTGCCGAATCAATCCGTCTACGTACAATCAAGAAGATAACACTATGATTGCTCATTCGAATATAGAAAATTATTTGCCAAGGAATTACTACGAAAATAGCCTAATTGAACATCCAATCATCCATAAATTTCTAGAATTCCCTAGCCATGACCTGTCCTAAAAGACTACTCACTCATATTCAAAAGAAGAACAACAATAGAATTTAGGGGTTCCATGAAAACTACGTAAATTAATGCAAATCGGAGATAGATAGAAAGAGCAAGAGAAGATGAACAACTTTAATACTAAGAAAAAGTTCAGATTCTTACAGGAAATAGATGAAATCGAAGAAATGCTTCAAAGCTTCAATGGAGGTTCCATGGCCTCCTTAAACCCTTTCTCTATCACCAAAATAGCATAAAACCCTAATAATATGTGTAATGAATGAGCTCCCCTAATAAAAATCGTTCATAACCTTATATAGGTCCCAAATATTAACACCAATCGGACAAAGTTTCCCCTACGCGTTTAAAAACTCAACA
Source organism: Monotropa hypopitys (assembly GCA_002855965.1). Classification (NCBI taxonomy): domain Eukaryota; kingdom Viridiplantae; phylum Streptophyta; class Magnoliopsida; order Ericales; family Ericaceae; genus Monotropa; species Monotropa hypopitys. Next base: position 10,462 of record NMUG010000643.1, on the reverse strand, counting down.
CAGAATTTTCTGGTTTTTATAGGAGAGACCGGTCTCCCAAAATTCGAGAGACCGGTACCTTAGTCCAGCAAAACCCTCTGACCGTGTAGAGACCGGTCCCTCCCTATTCGAGAGACCGGTACCTTCATCCTGCAAGACTCTCTGCTCTTGGAGAGACCAGTCTCTCCCTATTCAAGAGACCGGTCCCTTCACTGCTGGTACTGGTTTTTGGTCTTCTTTGCTCCTTTTCTCCCACTTTGCAATGCATTTGACTCCTTTGAGCTTCGACATGACTTCATAACACTATAACCCAGCTTCCGGTACCATTATTGATACTTTTCACTCCTCGGTTCTCCATTTTAGTTCATCAAAACTTGTGTTTCTTCACGTTTTCGCTGTTAACAACCAAGAAATACCAAGTGAATGCATATGGGCATAAATCAATAATATAGAACGATAACAAGTAGAAAGGAACATAGATTAGCCTACGAAAATGTAATATTCGTGGGATAATCAACCACCACCGCACAACACGGCCACCGAGCACATCCACCGAGCACCCCACACAGTACAAGCATCACCCAAACTCCTCCTCCTTCCTATATGTAATTTCTCTCTCTCTCTCTCTCTCTCTCTCTCTCTCTCTCTCTTTGTCTCTCTGTCTCTCTCTCTCTCTTTGTCTCTCTCTCTCTCTTTCTCTCTCTCTCTCTCTCTCTCTCTCTCTCCTCTTCACATTTAGATTGTTTGAGTTTTGGGTTTTCAATGGATTTTGTTCTCTCTCTTTCTCGATCTGACTGTGATACAATTGAGATTGATTTTTTCAGTTGAGCTTTGTTGTTTTCATTACACTTGATACACGAATGCATTTTTTTGCATGAACCCTTGACAATTGCACTATCACTCCCCAAACTTCCTTCTCAATCACATTTCAAGCCTTTGATTCACTTTCTAAAGAATGAACCCTTTTTCTCTTATTTAATTTAATTTAACCCCTAATTTACTCATAACACACATCTCTCCATCAAATTAATATTTTTAAATTAGAATTTCGTTTCCTCTTTTTCGGTTCGGGTTCTACAATTCTCCCATCTTTAAAGAATTTCGTCCCCGAAATCAAAATCCTAACTCACTACCTATACATTCACAATTTATTACCCTACTTGGTTATGGCTTCTCAATAATACTTTTCTTAATTTCAACTTTATCTCTTTTATAAATCTATACATATGATCCATAAGTTTATTGGGATAACAAGAAGTGACTCTGTAATACGTACACTCTTCCCTCTCCTTATACTCATTCAAACAAATTCTGGATTATATAATCCATTAGACCCTATTCATAACAATACTCAAAACCTTTAAATCTACTAAAACTCACTCATCTAAACTCACCCCATTTATTCTTTTTCTCCATTCATCTTCAAATCTACATCATTTACTACTCACTATTTATATATATTTGTCATTTCATCTCAATACTAATTTATATGTCCCCAAGTAATATTTTCCCCATATTTTCACTCTACTACTTTTATGAATTCACTCAAGTGATCTACTTAGAATTTATAAATCCATCAAACCCATTGGTCTTACTTACCTTATTCACCCTTCATCATTGAACTATTCCAAAATTCTAATCCTTTTTATCATTTTTTTAAAAATCATTCTTTCTCTTTCTGAAAACTCACTCTTTGTCTTAAAACCACATCCTCTCTTAAAACTCATGGTCCTCTTCCATACTCTTTATTGCTCAACTCTTCGTATCGTTACTGTTCAACCTTTTCCATATATTAACTTACTTTTACTAATTCTTTGTTTATACTTCCTTAAGTCTCATATATCCTTGTCTGCATCTATAACAATCCAAAAAATTGAAATCATTTTTTAGAAGTGTTGATGTATAAAGAGTATCAACACAAACGGTAAAACCACTAACATCTACACTACACTACCCATCCACATGATTATTACAATGAATGCCCAACACTGAAATGGAACAACTCTGAAATGATGCTAATAGGGTTTTATATCATAACCATGTACACAGTGCATCAACTAAACGAGAAGGGCCAAAATAGAATTTTATATGATAATCCTGTACAAGGTGGCCAACAGAAAAGTAAAGAACAGTACAACAACCTGCCAAACTACAGTCCGGTCTAGCCTCAAGTCCTGTGAAGGATCTAGCAGCTACTCCAAGTCAAGGAGAACGGATCCTACAAAAGTAGAGGGCCAGGCACCACCACCTGGTAGAGATAATCTATCTCCAAGCGTCTACAATATTGGGGTGAAGGTGTGTGCTCATGCAAGGAGCGTAATGTGACTTATGCAATGGATCTCGTTATATTTATTTCAAACAGTAAGTTTTGTTCCAACATTCCATATCCGACTCATCGTAGGGTACAAGTAGTACAAGACTCGAAAGAAGAGAGCAAGTGTATCCAACATTTTCCAAAGGTTTTCCTAGACAAGGCCAACGGGGAATTGTGTCCAAGTGTCGAACCACACTAGGTAAAAGACTCATTTTCGTTATTCAAACGTGTTCCAATCCCCATTTATATCCAAGCTTTACTTGTATTTTAATTCCGTGCCTCATAGAACAGTAGGGGCAAGTGTCAATCAATATAAGAGTTTTTGGCTAATTCCGTATTAGAGGCTCGTCAACCACTAAACGTGTCATTTCCTCGTATTCCCCAACTCGTCGAGAGGGGTAAGACAACCCCCTATTGCGCAATGTCGTGAGTGCTCGCATTAGCCACCCAAGGTACCACAACCCGATATAATAGCCAACTCAATTTTCATTTCACATTTTATTTCTCGTATAGAGTCGAGTGTCACATTCACATTAGTTCATTCTTTCATTCCATGCGACCTAGGATAAACAATCTCCTAGTCGACGTGTCATCCCAAGATGTGACTTTCATTTCCATTATTTCCAAAACATTCTGTTTATTCCCAAAACATGTCATTTGTTCACAAAATATTCATTTTTTTCACAAATCATCCCATTCGTTCAATTCATAGCAAAAATGCGTCACAACGTTATTTCAACCCACCAATTTCCCATTGAAGCCCAAATTTACAATTTTCTTAAATCAATTTCAAAATCGACAATGTATGATTTTCACAAAATTGGGGCTTTTCAAAATCGAACCCGTAATTGAACAACATCCTAGGGAGTTCATAGATACCCTAGACGATACCACTACATGACCAATTTAAGTGTATAACGACCCATAAACATAAATTTCGCGAATACATGCGAATCGACGGAATTTCATCAAACTAGGCAAGGAAGGAGTAATAAAACCAAGATTACAAATGAGAGGGATAGAAGAACTCTACCTTAATCAATGCTCCAAGGAAACCCTAGGTGAGGGTCGTGCTCCAATGGCAAAACTGAGACCATATCCGCATAGAGGGAGAGCCGTAGATCGACGTTCGTGAAATGGGTTTGCTCCCAAATCCTTTAGATTGAGAGTGGCGTGAGAACGAAGACCCTTATGCTCATTTGAACGAGTTCATTGATATTTGTTCCACTGTGCGATTTGCACACTTCACCGATGATGCTTTGCACTTGAAACTCTTTCCATTCTCATTAAAAGATCGATCTAAGCAATGGCTAAACACTTTAGCCCCGGGGAGTATCACATCGTGGAACCAGTATCAACAAGAGTTCCTCAAGAAGTACTTCCCCATTGGAAGGACTAATCAAATTCGCCGTTCTCTCGTGAACTTTACTCAACTTGAGGGCGAACAATTCCATGGGACTTGGGAACGCTTGAATGATCTCCTAAGAAGGTGTCCTCACCACGAGGTACCCAAATGGCATTTGGTGCAAACGTTCTATTATGGGTTAAGTGAACGCCACCGCTATATGATTGATGCTTCTTGCGGTGGCGGCTTCATGAACAAGAGTCCGAAGGAAGGGTGAAAAGTCTTCGAACAATTTGCTGAAAATTCTCGGCACCACCAGGACTCTCGCATTACCAATGACAGGTCCACCACATCTTCCAATAAGCCCCGAGGCTTATACCAAGTGGACCAACAAAATGATTTGAGTCTCAAGGTAGACTCACTGGCCAAAAAGCTTGACAACTTCCTATCTCTAGGCCAGAATTCAATCCATACTCCTCCACCTCCCGCGATTGCGGAGGTATGCCAAATCTGTTGCACTCCTGGGCATACAACCGAAGAATTCCAGCATGCCTTTCCAGCCCAGGAGAGTGAGGAGCAAGCATGCTTCACCCAAGGATTTGGTCGCCCCCAAAACGATCCATATTCTAACACCTATAACCCTGGGTGGAAGAATCATCCTAATTTTTCGTGGCGACCATCCGGACAAGGGGTTCCATCATCATCAAGGCCACCTATGACCCAACAAGGGTCCAATAGGCCACCTTTTCAAAACCAACCATATCAATACCATAATCCTCCTCCACAACACTATCAAGCTCAACCAAGTGCAAACACTTCCTTGGACTCTACTTCATTCATGAAAATTCTTGAAGAACAGTCCAAGAAAATCCAGTCACTCACTCAATTGGTCCACTCTGAAGCACAATCAAGGACCAAGCTAGAATCGCAAATTGGGCAACTAGCTAATCAAATGAGTCGAAGGGATGAAGGAAAACTGCCTAGCCAAGCTGTTTCAAATGCTAGAGGAGTCCATCAAATTGATGAGACTTCCCAACATGAACATGCTAAGGCAGTTACAGTGTTGAGGAGTGGGAAGATGATTGATACCACCCCCACGGACTCAAAAGCCAAAGAGACAAAGTCTCCATCATCCGGGTCCGAAACAAAAAAATCAAAGGGGAAGGAGGTTGCTATTGAATCACAAGCAAAGGACTCATCTGTGGTCCCATCTTATATCCCTAAAGCACCCTTCCCTGCTTGTCTTGATGCACCTTCACCCTTCTGCAAGAAGGGGGCCCCCATTGAAAATATCATGGAGGTGTTCAAGCAAGTGAAAATAAACTTGCCATTGCTCGATGCCATCCAACAAGTTCCTTCTTATGCTAAGTTCCTCAAGGACTTATGCACTCACAAAAGGAAGTCACGAGCGAAATTTTTGGAACCAATCCCCGTTCCACACTAGGTTAGTGCAATTCTGCAAGCAGACATAGCACCTAAGTTTTCGGATCTGAGAGTGCCCACTATCTCTTGCATTATTGGTTCACAGTCCATTAGTAAGGCACTCTTGGATTTGGGAGCTAGTGTTAATCTGCTCCCTTATTCGGTGTATGAGGAGCTGGGACTTGGAGAGTTGAAGCCCACAGCGGTCACACTACAGATGGCCGACCGTTCAGTGATGGCTCCAAGGGGTATGATCGAGGACGTTCTTGTCAAGGTACACAATTTCTATTATCCTGCAGATTTTTAGTACTTGACATGGAACCTGTCCACCCCTTGAGCCTGAAAGTCCAAACCCCAGTCATCTTGGGGAGACCATTTTTGGCCACGGCTAATGCCAACATTTCCGTGAGAAGTGGAGTGATGGAGATGTCGTTTGACAATATGAAGATGAGTTTAGATATGTACAACTCTTTTTACCGACCTCATGTTGAGCACGAATGCTATGTGATAGATGTCATCCATGAGTTGGTAGAAGATGCATTGCCATACATTTTAGACGATGACTCATTGGAGGTGTGCCTTGCGCATTTCGGGTTTGAGGAGTTTGATCTTGATAACTCTATCGCTGAGGTTAGCTACTTGCTAGATATTTTACCTCCGATGGACGTGCTTGTATTGTCTACCTCATTCGAACCCTTACCCACATTAGCCTCCACTCCCACTCCACCATCTATTGAAAGAGCTCCAAAGCTTGAGTTGAAGCCTTTACCGGCTTCACTCAAATATATCTTTCTGGGGCCAACGACACCTTGCCGATTATCATTGCTTCAGACCTCTCTGCTTTGTAAGAGGGTCAACTCATTGAGGTGCTCAAACAACATAATATGGCAATAGGGTGGTCGGTGGCCGACTTAAAGGGGATTGACCCCTCCATCTACATGCACCACATTCATTGCGAGGAGAATTTGAAACCCACGAGAGAAATGAAGAGGAGGCTAAACCCAGTCATGAAAGAAGTCGTGATGAAGGAGGTAGTAAAACTCCTCGATACGGGTATCATTTACCCCATCGCCAATAGTCAGTGGATGAGCCCCACACAGGTTGTACCAAAAAAATCGGGCATCACGGTTGTTGAAAACGAGAAGGGAGAGCTTGTGCCCACCTGCCAAACCACTGGATGGCGTGTATGCATCGACTATTGCAAGCTGAACTCCATGACCAAAAAAGATCATTTTCCCCTTCCGTTCATTGATCAAATTTTAGAAAGGTTGGCAGGCCAAAGCTACTATTGCTTTCTGGATGGATATTCCGGGTACAACCAAGTGACTATCGACCCTCTCGATTACGAAAAGACTACCTTCACCTGTCCCTACAGTACTTTTGCTTATCGGTGCATGCCTTTTGGTTTGTGCAATGCACCAGCTACTTTTCAGCGGTGCATGATGGCTATCTTTTCGGATATGGTGGAGAAGTTTTTAGAAGTCTTCATGGACGACTTTTTCGTCTTTGGAGACTCATTCGAAGGTTGTCTCCAAAATTTGCGGTGCGTGCTCAAACGATGCACAGAGACAAACCTTGTCCTTAGCTGGGAAAAGAGCCATTTTATGGTTCGTCAGGGGATTGTGCTTGGGCATATAGTGTCTAAGAAGGGGATTGAAGTTGACCACACTAAGGTGGACCTCATTGCCAAACTTCCTCCCCCCTCTACTGTCAAGCAAATCCGTTCTTTCCTCGTACATGTAGGATTTTATCGACGGTTCATTAAAGATTTCTCAAAGATCTCCAAACCTTTGTGCGATTTACTCGCCAAAGATGTGCCGTTCGTATTTGATTCTGCATGTCTGAGTGCTTTTGAGACCCTTCGGGGTATGCTATCTGCTGCCCCCATCATCCGGTCACCCGATTGGTCTCTACCCTTTGAGATCATGTGTGACACCTCTGACTATGCAGTCGGGGCTATCCTCGGCCAAAGGGTTGACCGTGTTCCTCACGCGATTTATTACGCAAGTAAAACCCTCTCAGATGCTCAGTTGAATTACACCACTACTCAGAAGGAATTACTTGCCGTGGTATTCGCGCTTGAAAAATTTCGGTCTTATCTCTTAGGCTCCAAAATCATTATATACACTGATCATGCCGCTTTGCAGTACTTAATGGAGAAAAGGAGAGTAAACCGAGATTGATTAGGTGGGTTCTGCCCTTGCAAGAGTTTGATCTCGAGATCCGCGACAAAAAGGGGTCCGAGAATTCTGTAGCAGACCACCTATCCAGGATTTTGGTGGAGAACACTTGTGCCACCTCACCTTTAAAAGACTCGTTTCCCGACGAGCAATTATTCATGGTGAGCCAAGTGCAATCTCCCTGGTATGCGCACATAGTAAACTACCTCGCCACAGGCGCGCTCCCCTCGATTTGGTCCAAGGCCGATAAGGACCGATTCTTTGCGCAGGTGAGGAATTATTTCTGGGAAGATCCGGAGCTCTTCAAGCTGTGCTCATATCAGATTGTGCGAAGATGTGTCCCCGAGACTGAGTTTCAGAGTATTCTTACTTTTTGCCACTCTCTTGAGTGTGGGGGACACTTCAGCGGAAAAAAGACGGCGTCAAAGGTTTTGCAGAGCAGTTTTTACTGGCCCACTCTCTTCAAAGATGCCCACGAATTTTGTAAGGCATGCCTTCGGTGCCAGAAAACCGGAAATATCTCATGCCGTGACATGCTACCACTATCCCCCATTCTGATTGTTGAGATATTTGATGTGTGGGGTATTGATTTCATGGGACCATTTCCGTGTTCACACGGGAATGAGTACATCTTGGTGGCAGTCGATTACGTGTCTAAGTGTGTGAGACTCCGATCCTAGAAAATATTAAATAAAAATATTTATTTAAGTAAATATGAATCTTAGGAATTTTTGTGGAATTTTTGGTATATATTCAAACCTCGAAATCATGAAATATAAAGAAGAGATTTAATCAGGGGCCTAAGTGAAAGAAAAATAAGTTTTGGAGTCCAAATTGAAGTTGCCGACCAGTTAAGGGTCTGGCCGAGCTATTGCCGAGCAGAAGGGATCCGGCTTAGGAGTCCGGCCAAGTGGAGGTCCGGCCAGCACAGATGACTACTTGGCAGTCCGGCCAGGTCAGCTCGGACGTGGCTGTGCGGCCATGTGGGCAGTCCATCTGGACAGCCATCTGTCAGATGGGGACAAAGGTTCTGAGTGGACTAACATCACTTTCCATTCCTGGCAGATGAGCCAAAAATATGCGGCTGGTGGGCGTAGTTCGTCAGGCTAGAAGCCTAGGCTGAGCGGCCGGCGGGGCCCATTCCTTGTGAGTGGCGCCTATTGGTTGTCTGCCAACGTCAGGATATTATTCCAATCTCAAACTCTATAAATACCAAGCCATTTCATTCGTTTTGGTTACTTCAACTTGAGAGCATCCAAACCTTCTGTTTCTCTTTCTAGAAATGGACCGAAGCATTAGTATTCGGCAGAGCTCTGTACCTCTACTCCAAGAGCTCGGCAGCCCAGACTTTGTACTCAAAGTGTTCGGAAAACCTTCTGCCGTACATCTCCACCTCGAATTGTTGTTCGGTAAACCTTGGCCATATAACAAATCTCTTTAGAACCATTGTTCAAACTCCGATCAGACTTGATTCACTTCAGCAAATCATAAACAGATTCCAGACGATCAGTTTTCCTTCGGCAAGGATTGTACCAGTTCAGCAAGCTTTTGTTTATATCAGTACCTGCTCGGCAATCATACTTTCAGCTCTGATCAGTTTTCCTTCGGCAAATCAAGCTTCGGCCAAAGGTATAATGTGTTACCCTATCATTTTTTGTTCGGCAAAGGCCCTAGATGTCAAATTTTGTTCGGCAGACTTAAAGTCAAGTCTAGCCTTGGCGAAATCTGTTCGGCAGAGTCATTCGGAGTCTTCCCGTATACTATTGTTGTTCCTCACAACTGTAGCTATTCAGCTCGGTAGAGTTTGTGCTCGGCTAAGCCATTAAATCGTTGGTTCTGTTCGGCAAAGCTAGCTTTCGGCTAAGCTTATGGCCAGGTCATTATTTAGTTCGGCCAAGTCATTGTCAGTCCAGCCGCACTACTTTGCTCATACAAATTGATTGACCATCATTCTGACCGAAGCAGTTGTGCTCGGCAGAACTCAGCCGTTCTTTGACCAAATCAGCTCGGCAACAACTCTGGTTGCTCGGAAAAGTAGCCCAAGATCTCTTAAACAGTCCTCCGGTCATTTTCGACCTATTTCTCGACTGAAACCATAACTTGAAGTCTATGTTTTGATTCTGATCAAATAGTGTCCGGACCGTAGTATGGCAGCTCGACAAACTAACCGACCGGCTGTATCTCAGCTCGGCAAAATTATCCAACCGACCTAGTGTTGAAGGTCAGCTCAACCTAAGAAGGTTGACACCCCTAGAAAGGCTTGCAACTCCTTGGAAGAGTTATCCTTGGTTTTTATTTAATCTGCCTGGACCGTGGGAGCTCGGCAGTAAGCCTTCGGCAAAGTACCTTAGGCAATCAACCTTATTGTAAGACCAGTAGTGTTCGGTCAGTGAGCCTTCGGCCAACTTAAGTCTTCAGCAGACTTGAGCCTTCGGCCAGCTCAGCTCGACAGTGTATGTTTGGGGCAGAATTCCTTGTTTAAATACTAACTTAATGACTTATTATCCAGATTTGGGCTAGTTGAAGAAGAAGAAGAAATAGAAGCATAAGGATCCTATTCAGGTGAATCTCTATATACTGCTCTACTCGTACTTTTCAGTGCATTTCCTTTGAAACTATAATTGTGGTTACTAAACCCAAAATGATACGTTATTTCCAAAAGAAGTTTTTGAAAGAATGGATCATGCACAAATTCTTTTACCATGGATGAAAAAATTGGAAAACTGTTTTATGAAATTCCATATGACAAGGATTTATAATGCATTAAAGGGAGAAAAAAATTGGAATGGAGATGAAACGGAAATAAGGTGCTCATACGACAAAAGCATGGATATGAGCCTATGATTGATATGCTTATACGACAGAAGCATAAGGCCTCGGAAATGCTTATACGACAAAAGCATAAGGCATAATATCGGAAATCTATATGCTTATACGACACAAGCATAATGCTACTATACGCTTATACGACACAAGCGGGGGCATGAATGTGAAAAGTATGAATGCTCATACGACAGGGGCAATACGATGAAATAATGGAAAGACAAGCCTATTCAACAAAGGCTGAATTATGAAAGATATACTGTGAAATACAAGTTGGCATAAAATCAAAGCAAAGGAAAGTTGTTATAAAGCATTGTTATCACTATTGAGCCTTTGAGCCATATTTGCTTGTGAAACTAATCTTGCAGGGAATATTGTGAATCCATGAAACTTGTACTA
>NMUG010000642.1:0-21071 GCA_002855965.1 Monotropa hypopitys | reverse complement strand
AATTCAAATAAAAAAATGTTTCTCAAATTTTGGGGTTGTTACAGTGGCAACCGGTTGGGGTCTCTTGGCCAACCGGTTGGGATGAGAAGGTGGCAACCGGTTGGGGTCTTCTGGCCAACCGGTTGGGATGGGATGAAGGTTGGCCAACCGATTGGCCAACCGGTTGGGGCTGGGTGATGCTAGTCCAACCGGTTGGGAAGTCAAGTCCAACCGGTTGGGAGGGGTTCTGTCCAAAAATTTGGTTAAGTCTTTGGAAGATGAAAAATGACTAAATAACATCGTAACGAGTTAAGTTTTGGTATGGTAAGACATGTAAAGATTTGATCAATGTCTTTCTGCTTATTTACCAATTTATAAATGCAATGTATACTGAAATTGGTATTGTTTTGACAGGGACGTTTGAGGAAGGCATTAAGGCCTCACTCAAGGACAAGGAAAGGGTTTGAACCAGGCAAGGAAAAAGGTTTGAACAACGGCTCTGGTGAGTGTAAGAATGTAGTATCTTTAATTGTACGTTCACAATATTATTTTAGTTAACTGTTTAATATGACATGAGAAGTTATCGGTATAGTTTGATGTGTTGAACATAAAGCATGATGAGATTGACACGCATGGACATAAAGCATGATGAGATTGACATGCATGGACATAATGCATGATGAGATTGACATGCATGAACATAATGCATGATGAGATTGATATGCATGGATATAAATGCATGAGTTGAGATGGAAAGCATAATATACACATATATATGTATTATGCATGCCTCTGTAGGAGGGGTGGTGATTGGTGGCAACCAATGTAAGTCCAACGGGTGCGTAGGACATACCCCAAACTTTAGTGCACGGAGCGTACGAACTACTACCTATAGTAGTAGCTATTTTCTGGGCATGGGATGCTCAAATCTTTTGAAAAAGGGCCTTGGCCATTATATAAAGTATCATGCATGAGATGCATCATGGAGTGATAGTCATAACTGCTCATAATTCATGATTTATTGTCACTAATATTACTTGTGTTATGAAAGTTAAAGATATTATATTCACACTCTGTTTCCTTGTCTTGACTTGGAAACAGGTCACAGGGTTAGCGGTCCACTACAAGGCTGAAGTTAAAGATGCTTGAATGAGATTGATGATCTAGTGTCATCCAGTGAAGAAGGCTTGGTGCTTGTGGCTGATTTTAGCATTTTGGTAGACTCTTGTTGTCTTTTGTTTCTATAGATTTGTGTTAGGATTTTTGTAGTAGCTTAGCCGTTTCCATTGTTGTTCTTTCCTTGGAAGTTTTTGAGTAATTTCAGCTCTTGTTGGGATTTACGTTTGAAGTTCCGCTTGTCTCTTTTATTTAGTGTTGGCAAATATTACTTGAGGTTTTTATTCAGCAAAGAAGTTTACAAAAAAAAATTTTATTTTTGCGTATTTTGGAGTTTGGGATGTTACATATATTATGAACCCTAATGGGAGAATAACTCCCTTAAATACTACTCTAGTCAGGTTTTGACTAATATGACTCTTTTGCCCTTCACTTAAAAGGGTATTAACCCGTGTGTGCCACCTCTTTAACTTATATTATATATATATATATTCATTTAAGAAGTATTTATATATATAAGTCTAAAATCCTTATTAATTCACTTAAAACTCCTTTTTTCTTCTTATTTCTTTTCCTATATTTTTTCGATAAAATAAATAATTCTAATTAAATAATTAAATAAAAATACGGGTATTACAACTCTCCCCCACTTAGAAAATTTCGCCCTCGAAATTAGAATACGTACCTGATATGAATAAGTGATGATACTTAGTCCTCATGGCATCTTCGCCTTCCCAAGTGTCTTCTTCCAAGCCATGATGCCTCCACAACACCTTCACCCACATAATCTTCTTGGAGCGCAATACTTGCTCCTTCCTGTCGATGATCCGCGCAGGTTCTTCGACATAAGATAAGTCTTCTTGCACCTCTAACTCTGCGGTATTCAACACATGCGAAGGGTCCGCAATATATTTCCGCAAGTTGAATACATGAAATACATTATGGAGTCGAGACAACTCCACCAGAAGCAACAAACGATAAGCAGAAGCACCAATCCGCTCAACAATCTCATATGGTCCCACATATCTAGGAGCCAACTTTCCCTTGCCTCTGAACCGGACTACACCCTTCCAGGGCGATACTCGAAGAAACACAAGATCACCCATCTCGAACTCTAATTCCCGACGGCGATTGTCAGCATAGCTCTTTTGCCGACTCTGAGAAATCCGCAACCGCTCTCGAATCAGCTTAACACCCTCAGAAGATAGATGAATCAACTCTGGCCCCAACAACTGACTCTCTCTAACCTCCCTCCAACAAAGAGGAGTGCGACAACGCCTTCCATAAAGAGCCTCATACGGAGCCATTCTAATGCTGGACTGAAAACTATTATTGTATGCAAACTCCACTAGAGGAAGATAATCATCCCACTCTCCCTGAAGATCCAACACACATCCCCGCAACATATCCTCCAAAGTCTGGATAGTCCTATCTGACTGACCATCGGTCTGTGGATGAAAGGCTGTACTGAACTTCAAAGAAGTCCCCAAAGCAGACTGCAAACTATGCCAGAAACGAGAAGTAAACTTCGGATCCCTGTCACTCACAATGGACACAGGCACTCCGTGCAATCTGATAATCTTAGCAATATATAGCTTAGCATATCTATCGGTAGAGTAAGTCACTCGAACCGGAAGAACGTGAGCAGACTTTGTAAGCCGATCAACCACAATCCAGATAGAATCAAAGCCTCGACTGCACCTCGGCAAACCAACCACGAAATCCACAGTGACATGCTCCCACTTCCACTCAGGTATCCGTAGATTTTGCAATAACCCTGCAGGTCGCTGATGCTCTATCTTTACCTGCTGGCAAGTCAAGCACTTTGCCACAAACTCAGCAACATCATGTTTTATACCTCTCCACAAAAAAAATTTCCGAAGGTTACGATACAACTTGTTACCTCCCGGATGCATAGCATAGGCGGAACTGTGACCCTCCTCCAAGATACTGTGCCTCAACTCTGGGTCATTAGGAACACACATCCGTATCCCTAATAAAAGCATGCCATCCCTACCATGCCTGAAATCACCTCCCAAACCTTCTGCCACTAACTTCCTCTTGGACACCAGAAACTCATCCAGATCTTGTTCCGCTCGAATCTGATCTATAAAAGTAGGTCGGATAGAAAAACGAGCCAAAAGAGCATCTCCCGAATTTACCTCAAACATGGCATTCATCTTCTTCATCTCAAAAAAATGCTCAATGCGAGCGCATCACAAACAAGATAAACTCCCAGCCGATTTACGGCTCAAAGCATCGGCAACCACATTCGCCTTTCCTGGATGATAGTGAATAGAGCAATCATAGTCTTTGATTAACTCTATCCATCGCCGCTTTCTCAAGTTGAGCTCTTTCTGAGTAAACAGATATTTCAAGCTCTGGTGATCAGAAAAGAGCTCACAAGTGACTCCATATAAATAATGACGCCACTGCTTCAATGCAAAAACTACTGCGGCTAACTCAAGATCATGAACTGGATAATTCAGCTCATTAGGCTTCAGCGGACGAGAAGCATAGGCAATCACCTTGCCCCTATGCATCAACACACAGCCCAATCCATGCAAGGAAGCATCAGTATAAATCACCATATCATCGGTGCCATCAGAAACTGATAAAACAGGAGCAGACACGAACTTTTCCTTCAACAATCTGAAACTCTCTTCACAATCATCTGACCATATAAACTTCGCATTCTTGAGAATCAGCTTTGTCATCGGCAAAGCAATAGAAGAAAATCCCGGAATAAACCGACGATAATAACTGGCTAACCCTAGAAAGCTGCGAATCTCTATCACAGTAGTTGGTCTCTCCCAACTTACAACTGCCTCCACCTTCTTTGGATCCACACGAATCCCCTCTCTAGAAATAACATGGCCCAAGAATACAACTTCTTGCAACCAAAATTTGCACTTGATGAATTTCCCGAACAACTACTTCTCCCTCAAAGTCTGCAACACCAATCTCAAATGCTGCTGATGGTCTTCCTCATTCTTGGAATATACCAAGATATCATCAATGAATACAATCACAAATGAATCTAAATAGGGTTGGAAAACCCTGTTCATAAGATCCATAAACACTGCTGGAGCATTTGTAAGGCCAAATGGCATTACTAGAAATTTGAAATGTCCATATCAGGTATGAAAAGAAGACTTGGGCACATCCTTATCTCTGATCTTCAACTTACCCAGATCTCAAATCGATCTTCGAAAAGACCGAAGCTCCCTGTAACTGATCGAATAAATCATCAATACACGGAAGAGGATATTTATTCCTCACTGTCACCCTGTTGAGCTGCCAATAGTCTATGCACATCCTCATATACCAATCCATCTTATTCACAAACAGCACAGGGGCACCCCAAGGGGACATACTGGGTCTAATAAAACCCTTATCAAGATATTCCTTAAGTTGCATCTTCAACTCTAACAACTCAGCTAGTGCCATACGATATGGAGCTATAGAAATAGGACTTGCTCCAGGAACAAGCTCAATAGTGAACTCTATCTCCCGATCTGGTAGAATACCCGGCAACTCATCCGGAAAAACATCAACAAAATCACGAACTATAGGGATATCAGCAATGTCAGGACTAGATTGCTGCGAATCAACCACATATGCCAAGAATCCCTCACAGCCCTTGCTTAACAAGGCAATGGCCTGCAAACAAGATATAAATCTGCATCTTCCCAGAACTCTCTCGCCACAGAATTTCACCTCTTCATCATTTGGAAAGCAGAAGATCACCTCCTTCCTCAAACAATCAATAACTGCATGATGGGTGGATAGAAAATCCATCCCCAAGATAGCATCGAAGTCCACCATAGGCAGTGGAATGAGATTCACCGACAAGGACTTTCCTCCTAACAATAGATCACACCGTAAATAGCATGAGTTCACCCGAACGGGTTCACCCACTGGTGTAGAAATAGACAGAATATATGGCAGCACAGAAGATATTCTACCTAGCTTCTCACTAAAAGCTACTAAAACAAAGGAATGTGTCGCACCAGAATCCAATAAGACCCGAGCATAATGGCCAGAAATAAGAATAGTACCTGCAACCACCTCAGGTGTTGCCTCAACCTCCTGACGAGTAATAGCAAAGACACGTCCATGCCTCATCTGACTACCAACACTGGCAGCCGCTCCACCTGAAGAACCAACCACTGTAGAAGGTGCCGACTCACGCGGCTTAGGACACTGTGGAGATTTGTTCCCCCACTCCCCTCAATTGAAGCACTTGAATCTCGAACCACCATCTCTAGGACCCGTACAATCCCTCTGCACATGCCCAACTTCACCACACGCAAAACATTTACGCTCACGTCTTGGAGCACTGCCCACTGACTGGCTTCCCCGATTCTGACTTCCATCTTTCTTTCCCCAATTTCCTTGCGATTTAGAGCCGTTGTGGCTCTTCTAGAAAGGGGGTTTATTTACCCCAGTTTTGAAGCTTCCCCCAGCACCAGAGGACTTACCTTGTCATCCTCCACCAGAATTATTTTTCTTCGAACGCTGCTCATTCAACATATCCACACGCCGAGCCATATCAACAAGGTCAGCATAGTCCCTCTCTCTGAAAGAGGTCAATCTCGTAGCCACACTAGAATTCAGGCCATGCCTGAATCGCTGACATCGGTCTGCATCTGTAGGAATCAGCTGAACTGCAAATCGAGATAAGGCAGCAAACTTTGCCTCATACTCAGAAACTGACATAGAACCCTACCTTAGATAGAGAAAAGAATTCTTCTGATCCAATCTATAGGTAGCTGGATAGTAATGATCATTTAAGCCCTTTACAAAGAGCTCCCAAGTCACAACACGAGGGGGAATAGCAACATCCCCATCCACTGGCATCGTCATCTGCCTCTGAAATGCCTCCCACCAGAATAGGGCCTCGCCCTTCAGATTGAAAGTGGCCAAGTCCACCTTATCTGCCTCAGGAACTCTCAAAGTAGAGAATACACGCTCCACCCCGTGCAACCATTTTTCTGCCACATCAGGAGCAACATAACCATCGAACTCAGAAGCGTATAGACGGCGAAATCTATCAAGAACACCGGTGGCAACTGTCTCTGCCCGCTGAGCAGTCTGCCACTGCATAAAT
Source organism: Monotropa hypopitys (assembly GCA_002855965.1). NCBI lineage: Eukaryota > Viridiplantae > Streptophyta > Magnoliopsida > Ericales > Ericaceae > Monotropa > Monotropa hypopitys. The sequence continues at coordinate 14,863 of NMUG010000642.1, read as the reverse complement.
GCCGCCTGATTCTACAGAAACTGGGCCATTGCGGCCTCTACTCTCTCAGCATTAGTCAAGATCGGAGGATTCACCGGTGCCTGGGGCTGATTCACCTCCCCAATAGCAGGACCGGTCGAAGTAGCATCCTCAACGTTATCCATCTCAATCCTGATTCATCAACAATATAGATACAATAAGCACATTTTTCATCTTATATCATCAACCAGGCACAATCATCAAGCAAAGAATTGCACAAACAAAATCTGACACCTAAGGGTTCATTGCCATCGTATACCTATACACCGTTCTAGACACAGGATTCCGGTACAATTGTGGTTTTCCGACTAACTTCCCAAGACCTCTCACTTGAAAATACGTTGATCAGGCGATTTTCAAATCAGATTTCAAGGTAATCCATCGGGTGCCAAAGTAACACACACAACGATTTCCGGAAGAGTAAACAACTAACTCAACCTATCACTCACCTCAAGAGACTCAACATCCTATGTCACACTTGTTCCTAGAATCTTAAAACCTAGAGCTCTGATACCAAGCTGTAACGACCCGTCCCGGATTAATAGAAAATTTTATAATCCGGCTACGAATTGCCACACATTAAATACTAACAAAGGGCTACTTGTTCTTATTTTTCAAAACACCATAATTTTTTCTTTCTTTTTAATAAAAATTATGCAGCGGAATAAAAGGATAGTAATATAAAACTCCAACCACAAACGGTACCAAGTGTGACAGTCTAACATAAAATTAATGACCCAGAACAAGGTCCCAAAACAAGAGTCTACTGCAAAAGGAAACTAATAGTATGAATATCAAAAAGTCTCTCAATCCTCACCCTACAACTGGCAGAGGAAAAGAAGTACTAAGACTGCAACTGAGAAAAGACTCCTGCTGGAAAGAGTCCTGAATAACTGGCAATGAACCGCTAAGTCTCCTTACCTGGATAAAATGCCACATCACAAAGAAGGCAAAAATATCCAGGAGTGTCAGATTCACAAACCATATAGAAAAGAGATCAACATGTTACAACAATAAAAGAGAAACGAAGGGGTTGTGCCTCTCCCCACATGTAGTCCACAACAGGAAAGTAATGAAGGGGTTGTGCCTCTCCCCTCAAGTAGTCCTCAACAGTAAAGTAAATATGCTAATGCATATGAATTTTATGATATGCATCTTTTAATGTTTAGGAAGCTTCCATCGTCATCAAAGCTATGGAGGATATCCCGCTCCACTAGCCAACATCAATCAATCATCATTACAACTATGCAGGACATCCCACTCCACTAGTCAACATCAATCATCATTATTAAGATTATGAAGGACATCCCGCTCTACTAGTCATCATCAATCATCATTATTAAGACTATGGAAGACATCCCGCTCCACTAGCCAACATCGTTGTGCATTTGCATTAGAATGTATGCATGCACCATGAAAATTACATCCATCTCATCTTCTTTTATCATCATACAACATCATCATGAAAATATGCTTATTGGATGCCAACATCATTAACCACCACATCCTTATCATTGTAAAGCATAAAAATGAGACTATGCTTGCATATTTTCATCTACAACAATCATGGCATTCTTTCTATCATCGTAAACATCAAGATAGTATTAGGAATCATGCTTGAATTCAGTAGCAAATAAACAAGAACCAACATCATCAGTGTCATCAACTACAGTCACCAAGCATCATGCCATCATAACTTTGGACAAACTATTCCAAGCGTGTAAAAGCGTAATTCTAAGCATGTGATCATCTATAATTTGAATCAATAATTATTATGATATCTAACCATGAAATCCAGCCATCATATAAACGAGTAAACATGTTATACTAAGTCCCAAAAATGAACACAAGTAAAAACACGTAAACCTCATCATCAAACATGCTCAATCAACCAAGAAACCACATCTAACATGTAATCATGTAAATCTACAATTCTATACAAGTAAGGAATCTACACACTCACCAATGGTATGCAAGTGTAGCAAGGAAATCTAGCGAGCCGCCCTAGAGGACTCCGGCTGGTCTCTTGTTAACATATACAAGTGTATAAGAATTTCACCTTTAACTACTTAATATTTAATACATTTTAAATATTAATTACTGCCCCATTTTTACCTCTGCCATTACTGAAATTATCTTAAAATATGCTTATCATTATTATAAAAATAATAATTTCTCAAAAATACCTTTTTCTCAAATTTTCACAAAACCGGTATGATAACCGGTACCAAGCCGGTATACTGCCCGGCATGCCGGCCGGCATGCCGGTTAGTACAATTTTTGATTTTTATGACACGCTAACCTTACTGCCCATTTTACTCAAAAACCGATACGATAACCAGTACAGTAACCGGTGTACCGCCCGACATACCGGTTAATACAAAAAACTGATTTTTATTACATCCAAAATTCACTGTAAAAAATCCTTAAGGCCGGTACGAGACCGGCATGCCGCCCGGTATACCGGTGCGCATACTGGTCAGAGTAGTTTACAGCAGATCGAAAATCTTCTTAATCCTATTCTCGGTTTTCTTAATTAAACTCATATAAACTCGACTTTTTGGGACTCCAATCATGAAATTGACCACCCTAGACTGTAATATAGTATTCCCCTTCAATCATACTCAATTTGTGGATTTAAAAACAAAGAAAAAATCATTAAAATCAATGTTTTTTAAAAAGGGGATCTATAAAACAGTCCCTAAACGAGATTAGTGAAAAACACTAATCCTGGGCTAATCCAAGCACGAAATTAAATATCTATTTCAGTAATTGTTACCTTTAGGATGTTAGGAACAAGTCTTGTGAAGGACCTGTCTTCAAACTCCTTGATCCAAACTTTGATTTTAGCAAATTCTCTAGCCCTCTCTCTCTAATCACCTTCAAGAGCCTCCAAGTGTATATTATGAACCCTAATGGGAGAATAACTCCCTTAAATACAACTCTAACAGGTTTTGACTAATATGACTCTTTTGCCCTTCACTTAACAGGGTATTAACCCTTGTGTGCCACCTCTTTAACTTATATTATATATATATTCATTTAAGAAGTATTTATATATATAAGTCTAAAATCCTTATTAATTCACTTAAAACTCCCTTTTTCTTCTTATTTCTTTTCCTTTATTTTTTTTCAATAAAATAAATAATTCTAATTAAATAATTAAATAAAGATACGGGTATTACACTCTGTGTATTGCATAGTCAGGAACTACGTGTATCCTGGGTGAGAGTTCCCTGGCCCAGGGGTGGTCAAGAAGATAGGATTTGTGTTTATCCTATAGAGAGGTGTTCCTTAGTCTGTAGGAGTTAGGCTAGGAAGAGAGATTTGCGTTTATCTCTTTGTTGTAATCGTGATTACATAGTGGATACCGACATGCTCCCAAAAGGAACTACGCTGAAGAGTGGACTATGCAATTGATGAACCACAATAAAAATCATTGTGTACAACTCTCTCTCTATTTCTCACTATTTGACTCTCCAGTTTTACTTTACTGCTCACCTGATTAATCTAACATTTACTTGTTTGTGCTTAAGCTTTAAAAGAAATTAAAAAAGGCCAAAACAATTCAATGATTTGGAATGATTGATCCAGAGTATGGATTCCGTTTGACTTGTTATGTTTTGGGTGGTAGAGGTTTAGCTGAGTTAGTCTTTGAGGGTGATTATTTGGTTCAAAGACGTTGATGAATTGGTGCATTAGTGTGAAAGAGAGTCTCTTAGGAGATCGTTTGAGGAAGAGGTGTAGTGTGAGCCTTGTTATTGAGGTCGTGATTAGAAGTTGGAGTTAATAGATATTCCTTAGTTTTTTCTTTTGGTTGTGGATGTATGCATCTTGGAGTAGTTGGTCCATTTCTTTCTTGTCCTTGACTGATCGCTGTCGTGCGCGAGTCAAAAATAGTATTTATAACCGTGAATTACAATACTTATGCAGTAGCGGCAAGTCAGGTATCAATCACAAGGAAGGTGAATGGTTTCTTTTAATTAGATTAAGTTCCTACGTTAGTTTGGTGAAAGAAAAGAGTTTGGTTTGATGATTTTGGGAATTAAACTAAGAATTAAAGTAAAACTAAAATATGTCTAATTAATTGGAAAACTAGCCTAGGATCACGAATCCACTCTACCCGTAGTATGATAGGTGCTGTGATTGAAGGCCATTATTTGGTTTGAACAATCCACGATATGTGCCACTCATACGGGATGCAATCAAGCAGATGATTGCGTATCGTTGAATAGGACGGGGTATCCCCACGTGGCACGACCCGTCTTACAAGTACGATCCGTCTCAAGCGGCACGGATCATCTAATAGCACGGATCGTCTTATGGTGCATAACCCATCTTATTCATCCAATAACAAACTAGTGAATCTCATTACATGAACAAAAGTTTAATTGAAAGCATTGAATCAAAAACGTAAATCCCTTAAGTTCATACAATCAACCAAATAATATACAAAGATACCTACAATACATTGGGTGAGAGCATCATCGATCACCTAGGTGCGGAACCTAGCCGGCCATGGAGGTGGAGGCCATGAATGAAAGAGAAGCGAGTAGAAGAAGATGAGAAGATAGAGTCTCTAACCCTAGCCCCCACAAGGTGATTAGGAGTCAAGAGATAATAAAAAAGATCCCTAATAAGACTTCAACTCATGTATTTATACCTAATACACATTATATTTCTCTAATTACCCTTAATGAAGGGTGAAATCGTCCAAAACTCAGCTATAAATCATAAGAAACCCGCACAGAAGCTTTTCATTCCGCGTAACAGCGCTACCGGTTGCACTATAAATAGGCGTAATCGGTTGCGGTTCTCCAAAAATTGATTCCTATCAGTAATGCGCTACCGGTTGCGCATGGGACTGCAACCGGTTATGCAGGTCTCTGTGGTTTGCTCATTTGCTTCACTTTGCACGTCTGCAAGCATCTGAGCTACCGGTTGCGCTATAAATGGGCGCAACCGGTTACGGGTCTGTCAGTGCCTCTTCTTTCCTCTTGCATTCTTTGTTTTTGGACTTCTTTTCAAGTTTTAGCCTTCTTCAATATTGCTCAACTCTTGACCATCTTCGTAGCCTCGCACAATTTTCATTCTTTTGGCCTCGGTTGATCCAATTGAGCATTCTTAGCACATTTCTTGCTTAATTACTGAAAAACCAACTTTGTCCAAAACACCACAATGTTTATTAGATAACGGCTTTAGGACTAACAACTTGTATAATTAAGTCATACAAATAGGTATGTTAGCATACCTATCACATCCCTCAACTTACATTTTGCTAAAAAGAAACAAAATAAAGCAAGAGATAAATATATAAAACAATGAGACAAAAGAAAGTAACTAAGTAAGGACATGGATAGTTCCTTTAAACCCCCGGGCAGCCCCGGTAGGACGAGTGAAGTCTCATGAGGGTTTTTAGCAATGACTATCCACAAAACCTAAAGAATTTCCTCTGCAAGATCCATCAATGGTGCAAGTCAAAATTCAAAAAAAAAAGAAAGATGCACGGTTCATTATTTTGACAAGGAAGGCAAACTAAGTTCACTATGCTAGCAAGATGAAAACAAGCAATGGCACCAACTATTAACGTGTAATGTGATTAAGGCTTTTTCATCGCTAGTAAGAGAACAACCCAAAAGTCTATACGGACCGAGTCTCGACTTCAATTCTCTCCGTGTCATGCACTCAACAACTAATACACTAGAAACAAGATGCATATATAAACCCTCTGTTATGTACGGAGGAAAAGTATGTAAATAGACAATCAAGACATTCCACATATTTTTGACACGCAAAGAAGCTCTATATAGTGTAACGATCTCATGACTAGAAACGTATAGCACTTAAGTGTATCTTCAAAATTAGCATGCACAAAGTGATTACCAACCAATAAGATCAATTAGACTTTTCTCCAGTTATAATGTTGGGTAAAGGAAAAACTATGTCGGACACGTATCGGATACATATCGGACAACTATCGGGATAAGGGTATTATGTGTGACACTTGAGAATGGATATAGATACAAACTAGAGGGCAATCAATGAACGGAACCCATAAATCAATCTTCCCTTCTTGTTCATTTCTTTTCAACTACGCCAATTCTTTTTCTTTTCATTTTTCCCCGAACTCCGATGTTCCACCATTGAAGCATACTTTTTGCTTCTTTTGCAATGACCTAGGTGACACCTCCTATTTAATTTTGATTCCCAATTATTGTTTGAATTTTGTTTTTAAAATTATTCATGCTTTTTGAAGGGATAATGGGGGTGCACCATCAATGAAATACAAACAACCCACTTTATTACTCCGAGTACATCTCAAATATGAATTCGACTATTCTCAAGATTTTTGATGGAAATATGTGGTTCAACAAGAAAAATGGCTCATGTGAAAAGGCTCAAAAGGGCTGCAAGGGTTGTTTTTGCCAAAGAAACGAACTGGCTCAAAATTTCAAAGAATGCCTAATATCATATCCTAAAATCAATAACAACCGCACATGCCAAATATAAGGTGATAATGATAATGCTGAATTCCCAATGCTATACAACAAAGATAATGAGACCAACTACGAATTTTATTTGTTCTTCGCAACACAAGAGTTCATGTGACACCACTCAAAGGAAGGTAACGCTCTAAAGCTCACTTGGGCATAAGTCTCCACTAATCACAGCCTTCTAGACAGTCAAGATGTAACTTACCAGCGACTTTAGCCTCTTTTATGTAAAGTGCAAATGTGTTAATTAGTAGGTGCCAAAACCAGTTTTCTAATGCCAGCTAGCAAAGTGACCTAAGATGACACGTTCAAGTCAAAACAACATTCAACAAGTTCTACTTTGTGCTTAAGAGTTAAGACCCGCATTATCCTCAAAAATCGATAAAAAGGCAATTCATCCTAAAAAATGAAATAAAATAAAGAAAACGCAAGTTTTTCCCATCCCTCAACTTGAATGATACTCCGTCCTCGGAGTATAAAGAGAATAGAACTAAGAGGGATGTGGGGAATGAGAGGAACGTAATGAACCCCATCTCTGAACTTGTATCATGCCATGTATCCAATGTGGTGAAGTAAGGAGACAATCAATATAAATAAGAAGAAGAAGGGAAGAGGATGAAAGAATTTGTGCGTACCTTTGCGGAAGGCATGTCAACCCCCCTAGACTTCGACCAAGATTAAAGTTTTTATCCACCGGTCCTTCACACGGACAAAACGAGTCATACTTTTCTCCCCGCTTCATTCACTTAGCAATGGTTTAGAGAAGGAATCTCCCGGTATTTCTGGGTAGGTTGGTACAGAGGAGGTTAGATCTCTAAGGTCGCACTTTGTGTCTAAACCTTGAGAGCCTCCAGTCCCTTTTCTCTTCCATCCATACTTTACCGAGGTAATCCCAGATAAAACATCACTAAGGTTAACTACACGGGCAGCTATACTAGACCAGCAAGCATCCGTTCGAGCATGGCAAACACTGGAGGTATCTCATTCTCTATGGATTTTAAGTCTCCTAGACTTTATTCTTTTTTCTATTTCTTTAAAAAATTGAACTTAAATGACCACATGAAGTTGTTCTTATGGAATTTTTTTATAGTTTATGATAGAAGGATCGTGCCATGTGGATCAAAGACTTCTCCCCATACTAAAAGAAATAGATAAGTACATGGGAGAGTCAAGATAGGGCTTGTGCCACATGTTGGTACATGATCCTTTGGCCAAAAGGTCGTGTCCAACTCACAGATAATCGTATTAAAAGTGCAAGGAGAGGATGCAAGAATAGCATGCATTGGAACCACATCCCTCTCCTTGTTAAAATCTAGATCCACCCCTTTACTTTCAATGTACTCTCTGCCCAAGTGAGACTCACATATGGGCTTGTCCTCAGAAAATGTTTCCGCCAATGCAGGTGGTGGAAACCTAAGAAGATATGGATCGGGGTCTTGATACATGGATAAACATGGTTCGCTCAAATGAGGAGTGGTGGATAATGGTAACAATGGTTCCAAGGAAGTTGACCATGCCTGAGTATCCATAGGAGGTGTAAAATCTAACATGGTGTTAACCTCCGAAATGGACTGGTCAATATCAAAATCTTCGAAACTAAAGTGTTCAAGACAAGCTTTAAGAGGATCTTCAGCAACAATCAATGGTGGTACTTCCTCAACCAACTCCTACACGACATTAACTACATAGGAGGTTTCTTGAGATGGAGTTGTAGGGGAAGTATCGTAAAGCCTTATGAAGTGTTTCATTGATACCAAGATCCGACTGAATATGGAAAGGGGTTGCCGAATGGTATGGGGGTGGTGATGAGTAAATGACCTGAGGATGGGAAGTATTCGGGAATGATGGCCGTAGTGTAGTAACATATTGCTCCCTTTGTGGATTAGCATATTGCTCTTGGCCTTGGGGTCGCCATGAAAAATTAGGATGGTTCTTCCACCCAGGATTGTAGGTGTTAGAATATGGGTAATTGGGTTGGCGACCAAAGCCTTGAGCAGCATTGACTTGCTCTTCATGAGCCGGGTGTTGGGGTGCTAAGTAGCACTTCATGACAGTGTGTCCCAGATGAGCACAAAGTTGGCAAACCTCTGCGATGGCAGAAGGTTGTGTGGACCGTAATGGACTCTGCCCTTGGGCTAACAATCTGTCAAGCTTTTTGGCCAAAGAGTCAACTTTTATGGTCAAGTCCTGGTGTTGGTCCACTTGGTACACACTTTGTGGTTTGCTGGAGGTGGTTGTGGACTGATCATTAGTCATACGAGAGTCTTGGTGGTGCCGCGAATTTTCGGCAAAGTGTTCAAAATTTTTCCACCCCTCATTTTCATTTTTGCGCAAAAACATACAACCACACGATGCATCAATCATGTGGCGGTGTGTTTCGGTCAAGCCATAGTAAAAATTTTGTACCAACTGCCATTTTGGGACTTCGTGATGAGGACATTTTCTGGTAAGATCAATCAATCTGTCCCAAGTTTCATGGAATTGTTCACTCTCCAATTGGGTAAAATTCATTAATGCACGGCGGATTTGGTTAGTTTTGCCAATTGGAAAATATTTTTTTAAAAACTCTTGTTGGCATTGACTCCAAGTAGTGATGCTTCCCGGTGTTAAAGTTTGAAGCCATTGTTTGTCTCTATCCTTCAAAGAGAAAAAGAAAGAGCTTTAACTAGAGAGCATCATCCGTAAAGTGTAAAATCCATATTGTGGAACAGATATCCATGAACTCGGTCAGATGTGCATAAGGATCCTCATTTTCACGCCCATGGAAATTTGGCAACAAATTTATAAAAGTGGGCTTGATTTCATAGTGAGTGGCCATCGGGGCAGGTTGTCTAACAGAATTCGGGTCCAAAACTGGACCAGGTGCAAAATAATCCCCGAGGGCCGGTTGTGGTATCCTGATGACACCAACAAGTGCTGGTGGAACTTGAAGATCACCCACGGCAACAGGTGTTTCATTGTTAATATCGCCGGTTGGGTTGGCATTATTTTCAGTATTTTCAGCCAGTGGAGTCAGAAGTCGACTCTTAGATTTGGAGAGGTTTGTTCTGGCTGTTCTTTCAAGTTCAAAATTTATGGTTTCGAGCTCGGGCCATAAGGATCGGTGACCAAGCATATAATAAAAGTGTAACCTATAAAAATTACTTACAGAACTCTTTGGACGAAGTCAATAACTCCTTCCTAGAGCCCCAAGTAATCTCTACAAGATCCCTGGAACTTCACGAAACCACAAGCGTAATACAGAAAAAATAAATAAAGCAAAGGAACGAAAAAGAAAATTAAAACTACAAACTAACAAAAGAAACAAAATCTAACTATGGAAACCGTTTGACCTTCCCCGACAATGGCACAAAAATTTGATCTCTGTCGTGCGCGAGTCAAAAATAATATTTATAACAGTGAATTACACTACTTATGCAGTAGCGACAAGTCAGGTATCGATCACAAGGAAGGTGAATTGTTTCTTTTAATTAGATTAAGTTCTTACATTAGTTTGGTGAAAGAAAAGAGTTTAGTTTGATGATTTTGGGAATTAAACTAAGAATTAAATTAAAACTAAAATATGTCTAATTAATTGGAAAACTAGCCTAGGATCACGAATCCACTCTACCCGTAGTATGATAGGTGCTGCGATTGAAGGCCATTATTTGGTTTGAACAATCCACAATATATGTCACTCATACGGGATGCAATTAAGCGGATGATTGCGTATCATTGAATAGCATGGGGTATCGCCATGTGGCACGACCCGTTACAAGCACGATCCATCTCAAGCGGCACAGACCGTCTAATAGCACGGATCGTCTTATGGTGCATAACCCATCTTATTCATCCAATAGCAACTAGTGAATCTCATTACATGAACAAAAGTTTAATTGAAAGTATTGAATAAAAAATGTAAATCCCTTAAGTTCATACAATCAACCAAATAATATACAAAGATATCTACAATACATTGGGTGAGAGCATCATCGATCACCTAGGTGCGGAACCTAGTCGGCCATGGAGGTGGCGGCCATGGATGAAGGAGAAGAGAGTATAAGAAGATGAGAAGAGAGAGTCTCTAACCCTAGCCCCCACAAGGTGATTAGAAGTCAAGAGATGATCAAAAAGATCCCTAATGAGCCTTCAACTCATGTATTTATACCTAATACACATTATATTTCCCTAATTACCCTTAATCAAGGGTGAAATCGTCCAAAACTCAGCCATAAATTATAAGAAACCCGCACAATAGCTTTTCATTCTGCGTAACAGCGCTACCGGTTGCGCTATAAATAGGCATAACCGGTTGCGGTTCTCCAAAAGTTGATTCCTGCTAGCAATGCGCTACCGGTTGCGAATGGGACTGCAACCGGTTATGCAGGTCTCTGTGGTTTGCTCATTTTCTTCACTTTGCACGTCTGCAAGCATCTGCGCTAGCAGTGGCGCTATAAATGGGCGCAACCGATTACGGGTCTGTCAGTGTCTCTTCTTTCCTCTTGCTTTATTTGTTTTTTGGACTTCTTTTCTAGTTTTAACCTTCTTCAATATTGCTCAAATCTTCACCATCTTCATAGCCTCGCACAATTTTCATTATTTTGGCCTCGGTTGATCCAATTGAGCATTCTTAGCACATTTCTGGCTTAATTACTGAAAAACCAACTTTGCTCGAAAATACCACAATGTTTATTCGATAACGGCTTTAGGACTAACAACTTGCATAATTAAGGCATACAAATAGGTATGTTAGCATACCTATCATTGACCATACCAGTCATGTGATGCCCTTGTCGCCTGCTACTCTTGGTATACCTATTGTTATTTTACCCTTGGATGCCTTGGATTGGTGAGTGGTATCCCTTCTTCAGTTGTTTCTCATCTCTTCTATTCCTGCGAGTTTGTATAAGTAAAATATGACTTCTATCCTTCTTTGTTTGGAATGTTGATGGTGTTACTCCTATTCATCGTTGTGTCCGTATTGACGGTTCGTGGAAATGCCAGACTCGTGATATCCGGTTGAGCTACTGTGTATTATTCATCTTGTGTGGTGTGATCTACCTACTTCTTTGCGTTCTTGCTTTCTCAGAGTTGCAAAACCGTACACTAAATTCCTAAATCGCTCGTAGCAAGCACTGGTGTGGAAGAGTTGTTCGTTGCTATCCTTTCTTACCGGAGAAGATTGTGGGATTTTTTGGAATTTCCCCATCTTCCAATTGCATTCTTGTTTCGTGCACTCTCGCTTATGTGCACCATCCTATTGTGGATATTCTTTTCTCACATTGTCGTTCTACAAATTTGATTTGCTGTCATCTCTCTTGTAGTCTTATCCCTTGGGTGTTTGAGCATCCCTGATTTGGGAGCGTGTGTCTCCTATTGGTGTTTTGTTTATGAGAGTGTGTGATGTTGTTGGTCAGTAGAGTAGTAAATGTCGGTATTGTGACTTGGTTAGTGAGGTAGAGTCGTGTTCATATTGTGCAGTTGTGTTGGGAGTTTTGGGTAGAAAGTGTGTCTCTTTTGGGTCAACTACACTGACTTAGATAAATATTGATGTTTGACATGGATGGGTATGTGAATTGTCTATATCATGTGGTGTAGAAATGACTAGGAAGGACTGATTTGAGAAGGCAACTGGCCAGTGCATCTCAAAACAAACTTCCAAGAGTCGTTCTAGTACTGCACTAGGTGTGTGCAGGGTTGATTGTATGTGAGCATTGGTGTCTATCAAGAGTTTGTTGGTCGAGGAACATCTAGTGCAGAGTTAGTCATGGGGTTTGTGCAATTACTAATGTAGCTGCTTATAAGTATGTGGAATGATATAAGATTATGGCAGAGATCTGTGGGTTAGTGCTGTTTTATAGGTTAAGTAGTTGCTCCTATTAATGTTGATCTCGTGGTTTGTCCCGTTGGTTCATCTCTTTAGTGGTGGTGGTTCTAAGTTCTATCTCAGCGCTAATCTCAGTATTATGGCTCATTGTTCGTGTCCATATCATATCAACATGTCCGTGTCATATTGGCGTGTTTGTATCATATTGGCGTGTCCGTATCATGTCGGCATGTGTTATTGACTTCCGAATCTTAAGTTTTAGAGTTTTGGCACAGAATTATTAGAGTTGCGGGAATTTCATTGTAGTATCCTTGTGGTAAGATCATTGCTCTTTTCTTTGTTAAGAAATCTTGCCTTGTGAGCGATTGGATGTTGTTAAAGGTAGCAGAAGCGTGTTATTTCTCCCCTCCTTATGAGCTCTTGTTCTACGGTTAGACATCCCCTACTGACATTGCCTGTCATCGTATAATATCCCCTGTCATAAATACCTCTTGTTGTTGGTTGTGACATGAGGTTGAAGTTGATTTGTCTATCCTTCCCCCCTAGATTGCTTTGAAATCGTAGCACACTAGATATTTGGGTAAGTCGTGATTGCAGGAATGCATATGAGAATGTAAGATTCGGGTTCTTCCTCATATGTTCATCTTGTTGGATTCATATTTGGCTTGATAGCCTCCTTCGAAACCGTAGGTTCTTGGTTTGATACCATTGAGGTGGTAAGTATTGCAAATCTTGTCTCTGCCATCTATCTTTGTATATGCAAATTTCGAGGACAAAATTTCCATAAGAAGGGTAGTTTGTCACACTATGCAAAATTTATAATTTTTTTCGTACGATTTTCCAATATTTTTATATATTTCTATGATTTTCCAATCGAAATAATTCAGATTTTATTGAAATTCGAGCCTTCCTGAGGCTTACTTTTGGATTATGTGAGGTTCGGCATGCTCGGGAAAGGATTTAGAAGTGTTGGTGGATGTTCGAGTGTTTCCCACGTTCATTTGGCAAACACATTTCGATATGATTCATTTCCCCTTTTTCCCTTCCCCATTTCGATATGTGTTACCCATTCTTTGGCTTGCATTTCAATATGCAAGCCTACTGTTGTCTTTGCATTGTCTGTATTTCGATATGCAAGACCCAATTCTTAGCTTGCATATCGATATGCTAGTGTTCTGCTCACCCTTCCCTTGAATGCATTTCGATATACACCTGGGGTGTATAACGAAATGTAAGCTGGCTGTCTTGAGAAATTAAATGCATTTCGAAATGCATGCCTTCTGTTCACAAGCCATTGCCTATATTTCGATATGCACATAAAGTGCATATCAATATGCATGTTTGTTTCTCCTCTGGTAAGGTTTGCCCTCAATCGGTCCGACTCTACTAACATCTCATCCAACTTCTTTTGGAGAGAAGACCTGTTGGCTCTGGCCTCATCGATGGATGCCTCCGCATTCAAAGCCCGATCCTCCCATTTGAATGTTTTCTAGGCTAAGGAGCAAAAGTGCTCTTAGGAGACAAAGAAGGCCTGACAAGCCTGTAGGAGCATCGTCAAAATTAACAAGTGTTACAGTAGAAAATCTTCAAAGTAAGAAGCATAATACCATCACAAGGTTTGCACTAGCGTGCTTAAATAGGATTGTCACTTCAACTGACAGTGCATCTATGTCATTCGGCAGATTCATCCCCCGAAGCAGGGAATACGCAATCCTAGGATCGGCATTGACATTATCCAGATTCAAAATCGGACCTCCATCAAGACCTTGGAAGGAGGGGGTCCAGAGTCCCAGGATGCCAGGAATACGCTCCCTTTGGATCAACGCTAGTATGCAGCCAATTATTCGGTAGTTGTTCAACGAAAGCTGGCTAGAAGTGATCCAGAATGCACACAATATAGTCCGAAGAAGAATTGGAAGTGGGATTCTTAAATTGGTCTCAGTTATGTCCATAAGAGGGACGATTGTGTGGCCTCTTGAAAAAGTAACATCTGATCCCATCATTGCAAGGGCAATATTCGACGAAATCTCATATCGTCGATAGAGCTCATCCACTCCTCTCTGCCCTCTGTAGAAGTAGTCAAGATAAGGGCACCGAAGATCTCCTCTAGCTGCCTTGCCTGACAGTCCGCCAGTATCACCAAGCTGATGCCCCCGTCGGGCATCCTGCATGAATCCGGTCAGCTGAGAAGATACTTAGACTGAAAACCTATCGATGAGGCCAGGGCTGTACCAGGTCCAGCCCTCCGGAATCAGTTCATAAAGGCTACTCTCGCCAGCATCTGGGTCTACAAATAGAGAATCATTAGAGCTGAACCCGGACCATTCACTGCTACTTGAATAATCGCTAATGGTTATCATCCAGACCATTGTGTTTGTCCAAAGATTGCAGATGAAGCAAAGAGAAGACTATTGCACCGAAGGATAAAAATGAGGCTCTATGGAGGATAATGAAGCAAATACCGAAGCTTGGAAGGCAATGTACCAACACTCTATTTATAAAGAGGGACAGAGATAACTGTGTCACGACCCAACTCTAATCGGGG